>JAQZBX010095599.1:0-11900 GCA_029593785.1 Cabassous unicinctus
GGATTATTTGGAATTTTCTATACATAGGATCATGTCTTCTGTGAGTAGGGATCATTTAACTTCCTTTCCAATCTGGATACCTTTTATTTCTTTCTGTTGCCTCACTGCTCTGGCTAGAACTTTCAGACCGATGTTGAATAACAGTGGTGACAGCAGGCATCCTTGTCTGTGCCTGATCTTAGGGGGAAAGCTTTCAGCCTTTCACCATTGAGTATGATATTTGCTGTGGGTTTTTCATAAATGTCCTTTTTCATGTTGATAGAGTTTCCTTCTATTCTAAACCATATATCTGAAAAGGGTTTAGTACCCAGAATATATAAAGAGCTCCTACAACTCAACAACAAAAAGACAAGGAACCCAATTAAAAAATAGGTCAAGGATTTGAATAGATATTTCTCCCAAATTGATATTCAAATGGCCAATAAGTATGAAAGGATGTTCAACATTGTTAGCCATTAGAAAAATGCAAATTAAAACTAATGCCACTTCATACCCACTAGGATGGCTATTATTAAAAAAGCTAAAATAACATGTTGGCAAACCCTCATACACTGTTGGTGGGAATATAAATGGTGCAGCCACTGTGGAAAATAGTTTGGCGATTCCTCAAAAATTAAACATAGAATTACCATATGACCAGGCAATTCCTCTACTAGGTATATCCCCAAAGAACTAAAAACAGAGACTTGGACAGATATTTGTACACCAATATTCACTGCAGCATTATTCACAATAGCCAAAAGATAGAAGCAACCCAACTGTCCATCAACAGATGACAGGATAAACATATAATGGAATATTATTCAGCCGTAAAAAGAAGTGCTGGTACATGCTACAACATGGATGAACTTTGAAGACATCATGTTGAATGAAATAAGCCAGACACAAAAAATATTATGATTTCTCTTATATGAAATACTTAGAATAAGTGAATTCAAAGAAACAGAAAGCAGTATATTGATTACAAGGGGTAGTAGAGAATGGGGAGTCATTGCTAAATGAGTATGAGTTTTGGTTTAGGATGATGACAATAGTCTGGAAATAAAGAGTGGTAAAAGTTACACAGTATTGTCAATGTACTTAATGTCAAAAATTGTCCACTTAAAATGGTTAAAATTATTTTTATGCTATATATATTTTACCACAATTAAAAATAAATGAAAAAAAGAATATTGTAGAAATAGTTTAAGTGAAAAATTGTTCCTGAAACAATATTTGAGTGAAAAAGTGATGAATACAATAAATATAGTATTATACCATTTCTTAATATCAATTATAGAGGAGGATAAAAAGCTTGACAGGTTTTATCCCAAAATGGGATTGTCCTAGTTATCTTAGGATAGTAGGATTAGGGGTGAGGTCGATCCTGCAAACTGACTGACAACACTTATTCCAACCTCCTTCCACCATGCTTTCCTGTGCTATAAAGGCTTGTTCTCATAAAAATTGTCTTTCCCAGACTCCCTTGCAGCTAGGATTCCACATGAGATCTAAGTTCCACCAAGAAAACACAGCTCTGCAATACTTAGAAGGTGGAAGTGAGCAAAGTGAGGCAGGGGGCTGCACATGAGATCAAATCATCTGGCAAAATCCCTGGTTTTTCTGAGGAAGCTGTGGCACAGGTCCGTCTGTCTCTTCCTGAGCATCCTAAAGGCCCAGTTGCCCTGACATCTCCATTAGAACCTGCTATGCTTGGGCATGTCTCCCAGCTATATTGAATCCATACTTGATGCTCTGGCCCCTAAAACCTGTGTTATATCCCAAATAAATCCCCCATTTGCTTAAATTAGTCAAAGTAGGCCTTGCTATGTGAAATTAAGACATAGCTGTTTAATATAGGAGAAAAACTGGCATCCTTTTGTTAGATAACCATCTCAGGAAAGATCATTAGTCTTCAGGCGAGACTAGAAGAGCCTCAAAAGACAGGGAATGCTTCTGTTGGCAACAGAGTCTCAGTGAGGCTGGGGATTGTGAACACTTGAAGCCAAATGAATACCCCCAAAATTTTCATTTAAGCTTGGAGTCTCAGTCTTCCAATAAATGCCCTAACTTTCATTTAAGAAACCTGGTGAAGTTCACGCCATGTTGAAATTCAGTAATCCAAAAGATTATAGACAGTGGGCTGATTTTTGTTATGCCAACGCTGTAGCTGCCAAAAAGAAAATATTCTTAGGGTGTCACAGAATATCCCTGGTTACCTGACCATGTCTTGAACAGAGAATAAAACCTTGAGCTTGTAATTTTGACTGTACTTTGTTACAGTCAGTAGACTCTGATCCTCCTATTCCTCATGCCCTTTAAAATGGTCTAAGGCAGCAGCCCCAAAGCCCCAAAACCCCAAAGCCCTGCCTTCAAGCACTTCACTCCTGGTGACCAGAGAGGATTACAGAAGCAGCTCGTGCCACTGCATACCATGAACTATGAGTATCGCATCCTCTAAAACTAACCAAACTCCACTGCTTTCAAACCCAACCGGCCAGACAACCCCATTAGAGATTTTTATTGAGAGTCTACCACTCGGATCTTCTTCTGGTATCAATTAATATAATGTTCAGAAAAGGTCTGGTTAGAATATGTTTTCATTGTAACACAAGCTTGGCATGCATATATCAGGTATTGAATAAAGAAATTCCGCATTTGTAATTCCTCTACCCAGGAAGACATTCCAAAAAATTGGTTTTGATGTTTCTAAGTTATGCTGTGTTGCTTTCTTTATAATGACAACATGAAGCAAATATAGTGCAAAGCCACACTGAAAAACTTTACATAAGATATCCAAAATATTATTCACACGATTGGATTTATTTTTCATATTCTCTGTGTGGTTAGTATTGACTAAGGGTCTGACTTGTCAAAGATTTAATTCACACATCATCACTGTAATTTTAAACTTCAGTATTACCTAACGCCCAGAGGGTAAAGAATTGAATACTACCCCTACAAATGTCTTCCCCTCCTACCAGCAACAGTTACGGAAAGCTACTTGAGCTATATCACCTCAAAGTCTGGTTTAAACTAGGGATTGGCAAACTTTCTCTGTAAAGGGCCAGGCAATAAATATTTTAGGTTTGTGCGTCATATAATCACTCGCAGCCACCTGACTTTGTCGTTACAGCACGAAAGCAGCCATAGACAAGAGCAAGAACATGTTCAAATGAAACTTTTACACAAACAGGCTGTTGGGTGGATTTGGCCCATGGGCCACAGTTTGTCAACACCAAGTTTAAGCAAAGCACATTTATTTCACAGATTAAATATTAAAAGGTACTAGAAAATCTAACACTCTAAAATACATACCCCTTCTCATCTGCTGGACTCGGTTGTCCCTCTTTCACTGGTTTCTGTGGTTTTTTCTCTTTCTTTTTCAGGTACTCCTTTAGTTTTTCTGCTCTATCAAGATATTCTGTACACTTTGCCCTGATGCTTTGCTTGGCTTTATCACCCTGTGCTTCATCTATGAAGGGAAATGAGAGAAATTTTTCCATTTGTATTCTCCATAGGAAAGGTTTAAATATTTAGGTACACTTCCCTTTAAAACTTTTCATTTTGACATACCATTACTGTCTATATAAGCTTTATTTCACAGAGTATAAAAAGTGATGGAAATCCTATATATTTGTATATCACCAATATAGTAATTTCACTACATAATGGCCTCTGTCAGGACATTTTTCATAAATAGACTTTAGCAATACCCACAGTGCACTGGATTACAGTACCACATGTCTTTCCAAAACAACAACTTAGATGTTGTGATTCATTCTTAATTTAGCTTTGACAGATAACCTGAAATTTGAAGAGATGGCTCAAAAGAAAATCTTGAATTATTTGTTAAAATTTTCATTTAAAAAATGGCTTTGAAATTTACCAAAAAAACATCTTTTTTAAACATACAAGGCTCTTATTTCTACACATTCAGCATTAGGTTTAAAATCCACAAAGGCAGGGATTTTTACTGATTTTTTCCTCACTATTGTATCCCCAGTGCCTAGAATAGTGTCTGGCACACAGTAAATATGCAATAGACATTTGTAAAGTGCAGAAATAAAATGTCTGCCAACCTACTTTTAAAACAGAATATTTTCAAACAGATGCTTAGAAAATGAGTAAATTCAGATTAAATAATTTGGGTGCATTACCAATAAAGTAAAATAAGAAAGTATTTCCACTGACTATATGACATTTCAAGATGTTTTAGTTCACAATGTAATAAAAGCAATAGCTATGCTTCATTTGTTAGCTAAGTTTGAGTACTTAAAAGTTGCTAAAGAGCTTGTAGGAAATTTTTTGCAAATGGATAGTTTTATACTTTTCTGGGATTATATTTCAATTTTATTATATGAAATGGAATAACATTTTTCTTTTACTATTTTTAAATAATAAACTATTAACTTACATTTAACTACATGGAGAAAATACTGTACAGCATGTTGATAGAGTTGAAGGGCTTCCTCATAGTTCCCAGCTTTATCTTCTTGTGCTGCTTTGTTAGCAAGGTCAATTGCTTTCTATTGGAAGAGAGGCAAAATAATAGAATTGAAAGAAAAGCATAAGCAGTCTGAAGCAAATAATCATATTTAATTTTTTAAAATAAAAGTGATCTTAAATCCATCTTTTCTCTTAAATCACAATTGCATTTTAATATAATTTATAATGATTTATAAAGTGCAAATTAAATTTATATATGAATACTACTTTATCTAGTACTAATCACTAAGATTCTCACATAATTTTCATTGAACAAAAGTCAAACTTAGGGCTTGTAAGGAATGATCTAATAAATTGAAAGTTCAAATTAAAAAAGTATTTAGGGCAATGTTCAGAAAGTAAACGCTGTTTTATCTAAAGCTATAACAACAGTAGGAACATAAAAGGGGGTAAAACCCCTTTCAAAAAATGGGTCAATGGAATATCAAGAATCTGAAAAATACCCAAATCTTTTAACCCAGTAACTCACTAAAATGTTCATTGAGCAAAGACATTAACCAGAGCAGTTTTTAAAATAACAAAACAAAAACAAAATCTGGAAACTTAAATCTTCAATCGCAAAAGGATGCCACACAACAGAACATTACAGCATCATTAAAATAAAACAAGAAACATTTGTAATAACATAGAAAGTGTTTACAACTAAAGATTTTTAAAAAGCAGGATACAACATTGTATATGTAGCATGAGTTCAACTATTTGAAACAAAAACAGAGGAAAAAGAAGGGAGGGAAATTTAACAGAGCTTATCTTTAATTCATAAGACTTCATTAATTCTTTCCTTTTCTACTTTTTCACATCTTCTAAAAGTACCATAATGAATATGGACTACTATTCCTAATGTTCAAGGACACCTCCCAGAATCAGATCCACACAAATATGTTCAACTGATTTTTGACAAAGATGAAAAAGCAAGTCAATGGAGGGAGAAAAGCCTTTTTACCAAATTGTGCCGGAGAAATTCGATATCCACAGGCAAAAAAAGAACCTAAACCTCATGTCTTCTACAAAAAACAACTCAAAAGGATCAGAAACTAAAATGTTAAACTACAAATTTTTAGGAAAAGTATAGGAGAAAAACCTTCAGGATCTAGGGCTAGGCAAAGAGTTAATAGACTTGACACCAAAAACACAACCCATGAAAGAAAAAATATAATAAATTGGACATCATCAAACTTAAAAACTTTTGCTTTGTAAAAGACCCCGTTAAAAGGAAGAAAAGAGAAGCTACAGACTAGGAGAAATATTTGCAAACCACATTTCCAATGGAGGACAAGTATCTAGAATATATAAAGAACTCTCAAGAGTAAACAGTAAAAAACAGCCAATTAGAAAATGGGCAAAAGACATGAACAGACATTTCACCGAAGAAGATACATACGGCAAATAAGGACGTGAGAAGATGTTCAATATTATTAGCCTTCAAGGAAATGCAAATTAAAACCACAACAAGATATCACTACACACCTATCAGAATAGCTAAAATAAAAATAGTGACAACACCAAAAATCCTGGTAGGGATGTTGAGAAACTGGATCACTCATACATTGTGGGTAGGAATGTAAAATGTACAGCCACTCTGGATAACTATTTGGCTATTTCTTACAAAACTAACCATGCTGTGAAAATTCTCGCTGTCCTGATTTTATGATAATCAGGGTAGCCTAAACATTCGCTATATTAGAAACCATGTATGTGTCCCCAGACCTGGTTTTTCTCCCTATGTCTGGTTTTTAGAATGCTGGTGATAAACTAAGCCTGATTTATTATATGACCATCCTGCATGGGAAAAGACTGTAACTCTAGGTATCTTTGGTCAACCTTAAGAGATATAGCAGGGGGACGGATGTGGCTCAGGTGGTTGGGCGTCTGTCTCCCATATGGAGGGACCTGGGTTTGATCCCCGGGACCTCCCGGTAAAAATAAAAGAAAAATATAGAAGGCGCGTGGGCCACCATGCATGGGTGCATGGGTGCGCCGTCAGGCCCTGCAAGTGGGTGAGCCGCCAGGCCCTGTGCACTGGTGCGCCATCAGGTCCCGCGAGCCATGCAGCAAGATGATGACGTAACAGGAGAGTGACACAAGGGAGAGCGAAGATGAAATGTGCCGAAAAACCAGGAACTAAGGTGGCGCAGGAGGTAGGATGCCTCTCTCCCACATTGGAGGTTCCAAGGATTAAGTCCCAGTGAAGATAAAAGAAGGATGAGAAGAGAGGGCAGGAAACGGACACAGAGAGTTGCCCAGCGAATGCACACAAAATCAGCAAAAATGGGGGGAGGGCATGCACGTAAAAATGGATTAAAAAAATGTATAGGGGAGTAAGATACGGACTATAGTTAGTAGTAATACTTTGACGATGCCCTTTCATAATTTGTTAACAAATGTTTTACAACAATGCAAAGTATTTGTGGTGGGGTGATGTGTGGGAGCCTTGTATGATGTTGTGCATGTTTGTTTTGTAAGTTCACAATGTTTACTGAACACTTATAGTTTATGTATGTTCATTTATGAATGATATACTTCACTAAACTGTTTTAAAAAAAAAAAAAAACTAACCATGCAACTACCATATGAATCAGCAACTGTACTCCTGGGCATTTGTCCCAGAGAAATGAAAACTGATGTTTGTACAAAAACTTATATAAGGATACCCCAGATGTCCTCTGTGGGTGTACACTTAAACAAACTGTGGTATACATTCACACCACAGAATATTATGCAGCAATAAAAAGGAGCAAACTATTAATGCATATAACTTGGTGGATCAGTGGATTGAGTCCAGGGAAAAATGTCAAGTGAAAAAAAAGCCAATCCCACAAAATTACATACCATTTGATTCTATTTATATAACATTCTTGAAATGACAAAGTATCAGAAATGGGGAACACATTGGTTGCCAGGAGATGGTAAAGGAAGGGAAAGGGAGGTGACTGCATAAGAGGGCAATGTGAGGGATCCTTTGGAGATGGAACTGCTCTATACCGTGACTGTGGTGGTAGACACATGAACTGATACATGCGGTAAAACTGCAAAGAGCTTAACACACAGACACAGGCACAAATGAAAACAAGTAAAACTGGGGAAACTGGAATAAGTTTGATGGAACGTATCAATGTCAATATCCTGGTTGTGACATTGTCCTACAGTTTTAGAAGATGCTATCACTGAAGGCAACTGGGTTAAGGACACATAGATCTCTGTATCATTTCTCACAACTGCAGGTGAACCTAAAATTACCTCAAAATAAAACTTTAATTAAAAAACTATCTTTAATTTTTAAAAGATATTTGTATGCACACATACATACAAATAAAGAACAGGCACGTTCCAACTGGATTAATTTAGGAAGTAAAACTCTATAGATATAAGAGCCAGCAGAAACAAAACAATCAGGTGCATGCTATATTAAAAATAAACATATAATTAAGAAAAGAAAAAATTATTCAAACAAGTGAAAAACTAATCATATGCTATGAAAGAAGTATATGCTTTGAAGCAATTGCTTGTGGACTGGAAGTGGACAGTTTGAAAGCTGTCAGTGAAAGGACCAGGTCTTCTACTGCAGGACCACTCTCTGTCGCAGCAACAGAGAAGGAAAAAACAGTGTGTTTTAGAACTGATAAAATGTAGTAGCTACATAATCTCCCAAATCAAATAACTAAATTTTTCAAAGTTTTGTAAGTTAGGCTTAGGCAGAACATAGAAAATGGAATCACAGCACATGTTCAACTGGTGGTTAGTTGAGCCTGGTCATATAAAAATGAAGCCACAGAGCTCAAGAAAATTCTTTCTTACTCTGGCTGCAGTTGTCTTCTCATGTGACGCTCAGTTCTTCAGCCACACATGGCCCTCGTTAGCAGCCAAGTCTCTCTCTGGCATCACATGAATGATATTTGTTCAACCCTTATAGTTAGTATTTAATAATCCAAACACTGTACCTATTAATTTAAACCTCTCTCTGATGATGGAAATATCCTACACCTATATCTCACTGTTCAATATAGGAGAGCTACACCTATATCTCACTGGCTTCTGAGAACTTGAAATGTGGCTAGTGTGGCTGAGGAGAGTTTTAAAATGCTATTTAAAATGAATATAATCCTTACCGTTCCTACCACCCTAGCTCAATCCACTATCCTTTTGTCAAAATTCCTGTCCAGCCTTGAGCAGGTCACCCTGCTGTCCTGATTTTATGATAATCAGGGTAGCCTAAACATTCGCTATATTAGAAACCATGTATGTGTCCCCAGACCTGGTTTTTCTCCCTAGGTCTGGTTTTTAGAATGCTGGTGATAAACTAAGCCTGATTTATTATATGACCATCCTGTATGGGAAATGACTGCAACTCTAGGTATCTTTGGTCAACCTTAAGAGATATAGCAGGGGGACGGATTAGGGGAGCCTAAGTTTGTGTTTTGTAAGGTTGTCTAAGAGGGTTTAAACACATCTTTATACTTAGAGGGGAGACTCAACAAAAAGGGAAATGTTGAACAGTAGCGTGGCATAGACTTGATGGAGTTAAATGTCAGTGGCGAAAGGCAGGAATGGGCGCCAGAGCAGCGGAAAAAGACCCAGCCTTGACAGACAGGGGTGGGGCATTTTTTTCCCTGAGATGGGTGATTCTAGAATCAACCCAGTTTCTCAAGAGTTTCCTGATGTGGACATGTCAGGGTCTCCTAATGTTCTGAAAAGGACAGCCGCAGATGTTCCTAACTTTGTACTTCCATACCAATGGCCAGATCCTAACTGACCCTGGGTAATAGATTCATTCAGTTTGTGTCACCCACTCTGCTAACCCCTGGGAACATTTTAAAAAAAAGTGAATACATCAGACATAACATCCTTGTCCTCGTGGAGTTTACATTCTAATGGAGAGAAACACCAAAAAGAGAAAAGAGAGAAACAAGCTACTGGAAGGATTTTAAACAGAGCATCAGCATGACAAGGTGTGCTTTTAAAACTGAATGCATTTGGGAGTCATCAGATCATTAATGGAGGGAGTAGACAGAGAGAAGGGGCCCCAGTTCCAACTTTGAGGATCCCTGATATTTTAATGTTGCATATGAGAGGAAGTTTCAACAAGAATACTCAGAAGGCACTGTCAGGGAGGTAGGAGGAAAACCAGGAAAGACTGGTGCTTGGGAGCCCTGGAGAGGACGAGCTCCAAGGGGAAGGGAATGATGGATTTTGTAGAATATTGTCACGAGACCAAGATGGACACAAGCTGGCCTTTGGATTTGGCATCATGAAGAACATCGATATGAGCAGTTTTATTGTTGTGATAAGTGACAGAAGGAGAGATGGCCTGAGCTGAAGGGTCAGTAGGGAAAAGAGGCTGCTCCAGTGAGGTTCTGGCTGGGAAACGCAACAAACAGCATAAGCTGAAGGATATTTTGGTGTCAAGGAAGGGTTTTTTAAAAAGGGCTATTTGTCTGCTAATGGAAATGATGTAGTGGAGAGAAATAGCTGTCACAGGTGACAGAGGCGGAATAACCAAAGGGAGGACGCTTTTGAGGAAGTAGTAGGGGGTTTGTTCATCATTAATAATTTTATTGAGTGCCCATTGTGTGCTAGGGACTTCCTAGGCTCTGAGGTTAAAGCCGGGCTCCAGATGAGTCCCTGTCCTCGCAGAGCTTGCCTTTTCTTAGGGAGATGGCTGATAAGTACGCATACAGATAAATGTGATATACACATGATGAGGGGATAAGAGCGTGCAGATTATATTCTGAAAGAATAATTTGCTCTCTAAAACCATACAAGAAATGGTCCATTTCATTTCAGGTGAAAAATGCTAGCAGAAATCAACATTATACATATCCCTGTCATCTCTGATTAAAGCTTTAACGTGTACTGTCTGGTGTGGCAGCCACTAAGCCACATATATATATGTACTGTTTGAATTTTAATTCAATAAAATACTTTTACCAAAATGACCCCATACCAAATGGGGCTACAAATAAACAAATGTTAAGTGAAGATTGTTTATCTTAGTTTAATACACTCTTGTTGGAAAAGATACACACACACACACACAAATCAACACCTGACTTGGTCTTTATTCTAAGAAATGTGCCATAGCTGCAATGATAATATGTTGTTAAAGATAGAAAACATTTATTTTCATCATCTTTTAGTTTGATTTTCAAGATAAAAGTCCCAATAAGCCTTTCTCCTCACTCTCTTTTTCGATCCCTGTTTAAGTGGGGCTGCTCTGCATGGTCTTTCAGGATCAATTCTTCTGGCTCAAGAAGGACCTTGGGGGAGTGGAGGTGGCTCAAGCCTTTGGGTGCCTCCCTCCCACATGGGAGCTCCCGTGTTTGGTTCCCAGTGCCTCCTAAGAAGACAGCACACAATGAACAGACAGTGAGCACAAACAAAAAAGGGGAGGGGAGAAATTAACTAATTAATTAAATTTAAAAATTAAAAGGACCTCCGTTATCTTTGACCTGTAAGGCACTTAGTAAAAGCCTGTTAAATTAACTACATCAGGACCGAGACAAAGATTCCATAAAGGAATTTCACACTGACTCTTTTGTCTCAAATTGACCTAGTGAACTGGAAGTCCTCGAGGTTAACTCACACTCTAAACCCCACTGAAGTCCCAGATCCATTCTGGGGATGGGAGACACTTTCATAAATTTCTCTTCTCAACGAATTCCTTTCCTTAGAGGACTAACGGTTACATCTAAAAATCTTAGCATTCTGTGATTTATACATAGAACACTGTACTCACTGTGGTGAGGGGGAGGGAGAGCAAAGAGGGAGGAGAAGAGGAAGGAGTGGAGACACATAGGAGTTTAAGAATAGTCCCTCATTTTATATACCACATAGAAAAGTGAACATAAACACAGAAGCTCAATGAATTCACGGGCATTGTAATTAGGCTGGCTTTTAAGTCCTCAGATTCCATGGCTGTTGGTATATTTCTAATCATCTGACAGCCCGAAAAAAGGGTTTTACTGTATCAGCTTGAGAAACTAAGCAGGAACTATAACAACCCTATTTTCAACTGGTCCGAAGAAGTGCTTTGCAAAAATTACGCACTAAAGGCGCTCTTTCCTCTCTCCTTTACTTTGACTGGAAAGTCTGTGCCTCTCCCCTGCCCCGTCCGGTTCAATCTTGGCTGGTTAAAGAAGAGTTTCACAAAGCCAGTGGGGTCGGGAGACCCCAATGGCCGCAAATGACCCTTCCTCTAGACAGCCCCCAGACTCTCCCACCTGGGCCCCGCCCTCCTCCGCCCCGCACCCGGGGCGCGGCCGCTTCCTCTCGCCGCCCCCCCCCTTCTCGCGCCTCCCCTCGGATCTAGCTCTCAGTGGGGCGGGAGGAGAGTGGTGATACCTGGAGGTTGGACGAAGTAGATGCCATGGCGGAGATCCGAGGCGATTCCCTGGGGAGGAACGAGGGACGAGGAG
>JAQZBX010095600.1:0-11899 GCA_029593785.1 Cabassous unicinctus
GTACTGCACATCGAATACCAGGGAGCTGAGTGGAAGGAGAGGGAAGGGCCACGCCTTTGGGGACAGCCCCGAAAGCCTGGTTCCAGTTCTCAGTCACTCCATTTGGTGGGAAAGATATGGGAACATTTCCAGGAGGACGTGCCCAGGAGCTGAACCAATGGTTCAGCAAGGCTGCTGTGGGAGCTTCCGGGTCCCTCTCCATGGCAGCCGACCTGGAGGTCCCTGGTTAGGCGGGACACTGAGGACATTCTCCATGGCTGCAGAAGCCACGTTCATCCCAGCAGTTAGGTCAGCTCTTGAATTCCTTGAATTTCTTACTGCCCTTCCAAAGCACTTATGTGGTCCATCCAAGGTGTCCCACCATCTATCTGAGGGGACTTATAAAATTAGGGTAAAACCTCTGGTATCCAGAGTCAGGTGCAGGGGCGGGAAATAAACTCCCAGAACAATTGCATTTTCGAAACGCTGCAAGGAAGTCTTCCCTGTGTTTAACATTGCCTATTAAAGTTTTTTTTAATGCCTCCCAAGAGGGTGTACCGGCACAATACTGGTCAAGAAAAGAATAAACGGTTGAGGCGTGCTCACAGTCTAATTAATTCGAGTGCTTTCCTTTTTAAAGACAATAAACCTACCTACAATTCTAAGATGTCCTTCCTGAGTGCTGCTGTGAGGCATAGACCTCCCCATGGGTGCCAATGGTGAAGGCTGGGAAATCAAGCTCCTTTACCCCAGACAGCTGAGAAGGCGCCTGGATAAACACCAAGTGTCGGTGGTTCCCTGCAGGCGAACGGGCTCATTCCAGCTTGTTCTGTTCGTTGCTCTCATCTTTGCTATCAGACTCCCCGCCGCTCTCCATGCTCCAGCCTGTCATCTCTCTCTCTGGCTCTGCCCCTCTTGCCATCACCTTAGCTCTCACTTCTCTCAGTTGCTTCTGCAACCCCCAGTGCAGCTCCTCTTCCTCCCAGTCCATTCCAATGTCTCCTATTCCCGCCTCCGCCTTGGCACCTGTACGGGGCCACGTCCTAGCATTCGAACCAGAGCGCACTCTGGTTCTCCAGGGCTCTGGGGGAAAGCTCGGGAGACCAAAATAGGATTTCTCTGGTTTTTACATCTTCTCTTAAAATCTCATATCATTTTGCTTTCTGCTCTGTAAGACGCTGTTGGTTTAATAGAAAATGTTTTAAAATTCCCACCAGTTAAATGACTTCGCTTTGAAACTTGAGCTTGGGGGAGATAGCTCTCCTGGGGCCCAGGTAAGGCCAGGCTTTCAGCACATAGCTCCACCCCCACGTCCTCAGGGACTAGTTAGAGAAGAAGGTATTTAACAGACAAACAAAAACAGAGTTGAAACTTCCTCAGACAGCTTTCTTAATTATGTGTGTAGCTCCCCACTGCTAAGTGTGGAAACTTATACCACTCACCTTGCACATGTTCCGCTTTCAGCAAATGTCAAGTTGGTTTCCCCGTCCCCACTTCTCCTCCCCTGTGTCTCTTTTTTTTTCATCTTTACGCTGCTTTGCCCAGGCCTCTCAACTTTGACTTACTAGCATCATGTGTGGCGTGCAGTAGGAGCCCTAAACGAATCAAAAGTTACGTTTCCTTGGAGAGCAGGTATAGCTCAGTGTAGCCTGCTTCCCATGTACAAGGTCCTGGGTTCAGTCCCCAATACCTTCTTTAAAAAAAAAATGAAGTTTTTTTTTAAAAGTTACATTTCCTTAATGGTCTGTTACAGAGTACAGCAGCTGATCAGAGTTATTTATTGGAGACCATCTTCAGGCACCTTTAACACATACACAGTTATTTGTCAGAAGCTTCTTTGCCTTCAGACTTGCTCTCCCCGCACCCTACCCCACCCGACGTACATCCACTTTTCCAAGTACAGACCTCTAGGTGCTCCAAGGTACTGTGAGTTTGATCTCAAGTAACTGAGGTTTCACTGTCAGTCCCATAATTTTGTATAGTTTTACAGGCACAAACCCTCTTCCTCTTCACTGACATAATCATTGGTTTTGAGGCAACTAACGGGGACATATATATGTTCTGTATTTCAACATACTTCTTATTGGAACTTTGAGCCATAGAAAAATTCACTGTTTTTTTTCCCCCTACAGGGGGAGCAAATTCTCTCCAGAATCCGAGGTTGGCTTTAGAAAGATGCTTTTTGGAGTGGAATGAGTATATCCCAAAGAGGTGTCTCTTGCTTTTAGGCAAAACTAAATTGAGATCTTATCAAACAGCTTCCTCTATCCTAGGCATTTTGCTCCAGTGGCTTTTTCATTTCCCAGGAATATATTAACAAGGCATCGGCGACATCCATTTCCACAAACTTTGGAGATCTCATCATTTGTTTGACCCGTTGGTTGAAATACAGGGTCAAACCAGTTTTTCGACTGAAGTGCTGTGGTTGAACGATGACCTGTTGGTTATCAGTGGCCACGCCAGTTTGTGTATGCAGACTTGGCCTTGGGAAAAAACAGCAGTGTGTCCACGGTCTACCCAGGCTGTCTTTGACTACATTCAAACGCCAGCACTTTGGGACTTAATCTAAAAGGGGTTGTGGAATTTGCCTTTTTTTGATGTCTCAAGAGAACCTTTTAGACCAGGGTTGTTGAGAGATTAAGCAGCCATGACTTGTTCTCCTTGTCATCAGGTTTATGGCATCCAGGCGTGGGCTATTTCCATCCTTCCATCAGGATGCTTCAGTTAAGTCCGTTGAGAAAAAAGAAAAGGAACAGTCCCTGTGACTTTTATCACTCTGAGAAGGAAGCGAATTTTTAGTCAGCTTGTGAAGCAAGAGATGTGTGACACTGGGGCCTTGCTTTCATTCACAGGGTGATGAAATGCTTCCCTCAAACAATGGCCCCTGTGTTTGCTGCCCGTGGGACCCATGTCCTCTTCCCAGGCAGTGACCTTCCATGTACCCGGATGACCTCACAATCAGCCTCTCAGAGCACAAATGACAGAGAAGGAAGCAGATTCCAGGACATCCGAGTGCACCCCAAAACATGCCTCTCTCTGTCCCTTCCCCCGGAGAGCAAGACACTCTGGCTCAACCTTCCAACGTGTTGTGCTCTCCTTTTCCACTTCCCAAGGTCATTTTGGGCAGGAGGGATTTGTATTTTCAAAACAAGGTATTTATCTGGGCTGGGGTAACTCTTTCATAACCAAGACAGAAGTGAATGGGAAAGGAGAACTATTCGTGAAAAACATACAACTTTTATTGACTAGAAATGAAACCTGCAGACATATCTGAATGATTAGATTTAGCTAAACTCCCAAAATTACATTTATTTTATATTAAATTCCAACCTGTTTAGCAAGGAAGAAAAACATCCCTTTTAGGGTGCTACGGTGCAACAGAAATAAATAACATGCTATGAAATTTACTTTCAGTTGTAACTTTTTAAAAATCAGATTTTCCCAATGAGTGGTGTCAGTAAAATATGTCGCAAGTAAGGCAAATTTAGAAATGCCCTCCTGTTTGGAAGAAGGGTGATATCAAGCCTCATGTTGGCTGCCATTCAAGAGTTGCCACAGCTATAGCCATTGTGTAACAGGAAATGTAACAAAGTGAATTTTCAAGTGTAAAAATTAAGGAAATTGGCTCTTCAGAGATACCTCATAGCAATAATAACAACTGATTGTACACTAGAAATTTGGAACTTTAAAGAGCAATAGATTTCTACTCCGACCTCTCTGGCCTGGCTCAAGCTTTTTGACTTACAGAAGAAAATCAGTTTCAAGACAAATTGGTATTAAAAATGAGTTCATTAAAAATATTGTTTAGGTCCCCGATAGCATGAAAGAATATAAAATATAAATATATGTAATGTAAATATAAAATGATAGGAAAATATAAAACTCAGATGCATAAGATCAGAGCACAGGCAGTGAGGGGCCAATTCAGCCAATTAAGACCAGTAGTCAAATGCAAAGGCAGTTTCGCATCGAATGTTCTATCAAAATATCCTATCAGGCAGGCTCATGCGGAGGGAAGAGATTGTGAGCCTACAGCAATGAGACTTGGAGAGGCCATTTGTAACTAAGTTATAACCTCTTTAGTAACAGAATTTTATCCTTTATTCTGTCTATAAAACGCCTGGCCTATTGTAGTCATTAAATGAATTTTTAAATTTTCTTTAATGGAATTTAAGGATGGACAGCTGATGGTCGAAAATTGAATGTAATGGAGCGCTCTTGGATCTGGAAGCTGGGTGACAGGAATCTTTCATGATGAGAGGAATGGATCAGAGGGAACTAAAGCAATAAGTGAACGCAGTTGCTTTTTCTGTACATAATTTTCCTAGTGATTTAAATATTTTAATGGCTGAAATTTCCAAAGACCTGCCAGTATGTATCCAGGTATGGGGTGGGGGTTTCAGTCTATCAGGGAGGCTCCTGGGTCAAAGGCTGCATGTTTTGTATTCAAGGCAGTGGTAGTGAGTTTATTATATAGAGTTTGGAGACCAAGAAAAATACCTCTGTCATTTCTACATATGTGCCTGCACTTTTTTTTTTTTTTGCTATCCATCCTTTACTTGATAAAGATTTTTTTTTACAAGAGCATAATTACTAAAAGATCTGATCATTTTGGATTGTGCAGTCCTGGTCTTCGAAATAACGGTGGCTCAAAGACCTTTGGACTGTGGGAGTTTGTCCTGGAGCCCTGCTTGCTCTTTCTGCGTGATATTGGAGTGAGCACACTTCAAAATCTGCACACACACACACACACACTGCAAACAGCAAAACTGTAGATTTCCACCTAAACCAAGAGTCTTGTCCTAATGAAAGGTTGAGTAGCATGCCACGGAAGTGGCCATTCTCTCCTCCTCCTCTTTGGCCTGTGACACACTTGTCATTTTCTCCACAATCTTGACCTAAAGAACGCAGTGTGCGCTGTGATCCCACAGCGTGAGCTGAGGCAGGATTAGAAGGGACAGACCCTCTGTCCTTTTGCTAACCTCTCCTCTCCCAACACGGGGGCATTCATCACACAGACAACTGACAGGACATGCATAAAGTCCAACCCCGCGCTTCACAGACAAGCATTTCCTTTCAGGTCCTGTGTGTTGGCCTGTGTTTCGTTTGCTAAAGACTGTGAAGGCAACATACACCAGATTTTACAGAGGGGATTTATCAATTTATAGGCTCCCAGTTCCGAGGCCCTGAAAGTGTCCAAATCAAGGCATCATTGGGAGATGCTTTCTCCCTGAGCTGCAGCTGTGGGCCATCAGGCACAAGGGGGCCTCGGCCAGTTTCTCCCCTCTCCTCCTGATTTCAGCTTCTGGCTCCTGGGGCCTTCTCTCTCAGTTTCTGGGTGTTTCTCTCTGCCTCTGCAGCCTCCTCTTTCCTATTTATCTATTTATTTATTTTAGGCAGTACTGGGGATTGAACCCGGGACCTCATATGTGGGAGGCAGGCACTCAACCACTGAGTTACATCTGCTCCCCTCCTCTGTTTCATTTATGAAGGACTCCAGCAAGAGGACCAAGACCCACCCTGGGCTCCACCCCACTGAAGCAATCCAGTCCAATGGTCCTCAACTGAATCCAATCCAATCAAAGGGTCCCACACCCACAGGAATGGACCGATTTTAGAACACAATTGAGGTCCACAAAAGATTCAAACTACCACCGCCTGGTACCACTGATCTGAAAAGGGTGGGCAGGCTCTGTGTCAATTACACCATCCAATTAGCAGGTCTGGTAGCCTGATTTTGACTTTGGACCACATGATCGCCAGACTCATTGCTTTAGAGACTTATTCCTAGTGACCCATGGAGTGTTTTGTTTTTAAGTATGTATCCCAAGACATTTGGTGTCACTTTTCGGGGGCACTCGCCTGACCACTTCCATCTCAGCCTGCAGCTACTTCAGAGTCTCTCTGGAATTTCCCCCAGACTTTTCTCCACAGGGAGCCAGTCCTGGTGTTTTTTTTCCCTCTCCCTCTACTCTTATCTGCCCCCGCCATCCACCCTCTGCTCTACTCTCATACAAGGATTCCACTTCCCTCCAACTGATGCAGGTTAGTATAGGGAACAAGGGAAGGCAGCTGGTCAGAATAAAGCCATAAAAGCTGGGACCCGCTCTGGTCAGAACATAGCCACGACCTCAGCTGGAAACCCCTGAGGGGGAGGCAGCTCCTTGAGAACAGAGCCCTAAGCTTTACGTCTGAAAAGCCCTCCAAGACTCTGGTCGGGGTACCATTTGTAACTCCCAGGCTCAAAAGAAGTCCCGATAACCTCCAAACAAAAAGGGTTCCCTATTGGGCCCCTGAAAGCTGACAGGTGAAGGTAGAAAGGCAACCAGTTAGGACAACAAATAGCTGGGGTCCCTCCTTAATATGGCGAAAGGAGGGGAGTGGGTGGAGAGGCCTTACAAAGGCTTCGGGGCCCCACACGCGCGTCTCACCCTGTAGCACGCCTGCACCCGTGTCTCGGGTGACTACTCTCATTCTTTCTCATTTCTCAATAAAGTCTTGTTACCGGTCTCATTAAACAGGCACATCTCTGAATTCTTTCTTGCAATAAAGCCAAGAATCTAGAAACCCAGAACCCAGAGCATTACGCTAACGCATCCAGAAAGAATCCCTCCTCTTCAGGCAGAGGGCAGAAGTGGGCTGGCAATTGCAGGCGACTCTGGCAGGCTGGGGCACCAAGACAGATCTGAAGGTCACCGCCTCATTGCTGCTAGTCACGTGTCAAAACTTTCCACAGATTCCACCCGCAGCTGCAGCTGCTTCACAACAGTTTCTAGGCCCCAAAAAACCACAGCCGCTCTTCCCAGGATGCTGATCCACGTGTAGATGGCAGCTTCTTCCAGTTCTACCGTGATGAAGCAGCAGCAACCAGGTGTGCTTGGTCTTTGGAAGCCAACAAAATAGGATTTGAAGAAAAAGACCTTGCAGGCAATGAAGGGAATCAGAAGTGGATGAGAGGAAATGTACCTGCAAACAGGCGACCAGCCCACCTCAGATCTTCAATGAAAGCCCAAACCGTGGGGATTCTGATGCCTTTTTTGAAGCTGGAGAAAATAAGGCAGGGTACGCCTTTTTAGGCTTGACAGCACCACCTGGTGCCAAGGAAGCAGATGCTCAGGCAAAGCAGCTTCCTGCCTTAACGTTCCAGAAGCAGGAGTCTCCATTGCTTTTATGAAACAGCAAAATTATCTTGGTGCCAAACGATACAGGCTCAATATCGAAATAACAGATTAGTTAACGTTTTTCCATGTAAACCATGAAAATGGGTGCGTGATTAAAATGTCAGTGTGATGGTGAGGAGAATGGGAAGTGGACATAAAATTTTAAGTAGATGCCATAGAATAGCATTATCTGCCAAGCCATTTTATGCACTTCAGAGATTTCAGAAAGCAAGCACTCATCTCCTGTATTCGTTGTATTAGTGCAGCTTCAGTATAGTTGTAGCTCAACTGGTTAAACATTGAGGAATTCTAAAAGATGAGCGAGAGAGAAAGACTCTGTCCCTTGTTCCCAGATTACCTCATTAATTTTAGTGAACATGATTATGTCCTTTTTGGATGTTGCATTTATGTGATTAAAAATAGTTTCAGTTTAAAAAAAAACCAACTTCAGGCAGAAATAAAGAACTGTGCAATTTTTATCCTCCAATTTTGGATACTCCTGGAAAAAAAAGGAATTAGGATATTAAACATTTAACATTGGAATAAGAAATCGAAAGAAGAAAAGCTTATTTACGTCATTTTTAATTTCTTTTCTTTGGCCCTTTTGAAGTCCATATATGAATAAAGAGATGGGTAACCACTTTTGTGTGACAAATTTGTATTTAGGAAGCCCTTCCACTATCCAGTCTATGCAGGGAAAAATCCAAAACCTCTATTGGCACTCACTGAAGCAACTTTGTGTACGATTATTTTTTAGAGTAACTTCAGAGCCCTGACCCACACTGGGTCGACAGCCTAGAGCTGGCGTGTGTGCACAGTTATCGCACGGCTGGGTGTTTGTCCTGCAGGGGCCTCCCTCTGCCCAAACTTGCTGGCCCTCATGACCCACCACTACCTTCTGGCCCCAGATCCTGCCATAAACTTTTCTAGATGCTTCCAAAGTGGGGAGCGGGGGAGTGATTGGAGAGAGCCTGGGGCCAGGAGCCAGGAGACGAAGAGGTGGCCCCACCACTGCCACGACGGCCTGGTGTGCACACCCCCTCCCTGGGCTTTCACCTGCTTTCATCAGGACACTGGAGGAGCCCCTGCTCACGGTTTATGTTGCTAAAGGAGCTGCTTTTAGAGTGGGCCACAGTGCCACCTAGTGTCCGCAAGGCGTGTGCACCGCCTCTTTTCTTCTCACCCCAGTCCCTTCCTTGGAGATCATCTGCTCTCTTGGGTCAATCTATCACCCTCGATGCTGTCTTTTTCTTATTCCCATAGCCAAGACTGTGGTGGGACGTCCTCCTCACATCTCTGGGTCACCACCCAGCATGTCCAACTTCCTCAAGACACTGTCTGCTCCAAAGCCAACCTGGACCTTGGACTCCAGAGGCTGAAAATGCTGAGCCTCACCCCCACGTTGGCCCAGCTTCCTTTCAAGGGACTCCATGCCCGGCAGGTGCACTCTCACAAGTACTGGGACTCAGAATCGGGGGTTCTCTTTCCTCCCTCTTCACTCCTATGTCCAACCACGGGCAGGTCCGGTGGCATTCTCCCTCTGCCATGCCTCTTACAACCTCTCTGTCCCTTGTCCGCTGGATGGTCTGGGAGGGTGAGGCTCTGAAAAGAAAGGGAGTTCCCAGGCCCTGCAGAGCCCAGCTCTGCCCTGGAACTTTCTGGATGCCCCTGGTCCCTGCCCAGCCACCACCCCCGATTCCTCATCCTGCCTTCAGCAAGAAACATACAACTTGTATATTTTTCTTTATGACACAAATAATGCATGTCTAGTGTAGATACATTTAAACACACATACGTGTGGAAAAACAAGAATAATAAAATTACTATTGCCCATAGTATCATCTAGAAGTATCCACTCTTAAGAGTTTAAGGTATATTCTCCAAGACTATTTTTCAATGCATAGAATGAACCAGAACAGTTATACATAGACTAGATTTTTACAAACAGAACTGTATGGGCCAAACTTCCCTATAATATCCCCCCCACCTTAATAGATGTGTGTTAATACATAGAGCACTATCTAATCCTTTTTATGGCTGTATTTGAATGTACAGGCACACCTCAGAGATATTGCAAGCTCAGTTCTGACCACAACACAAAAGCAAATATCGCAAAGCAAGTCACACAAATTTTTTGTTTCCCAGGGCATATAAAAGTTATGTTTACACTATACTGTATATAAGTGTGCAATAGCATTATGTCTTAAAAAAAACAATGTAAAAAAGGGGGGGGGGCGATGGATGTGGCTCAAATGGTTGGGCGTCCATCTTCCATATGGAGGGACCTGGGTTCAATCCCTGGAACCTCCTGGTAAAAAAAAACAAAAAAAAACAACAATGTACATCCTTTATTTTAAAACTACTTTCTGCTTAAAAATGCTAACCATATTCTAAGCCTTCAGTGAATTGTAATATTTTTGTTAGTAAAGGATCTTGCCTCGATGTGGATGGCTGCTGACTGGTCAGGGTGGTGGTTGCTGAAGTTTGGGGGGCAGGGGGGAGGCCTGTGGCAATTTCTCAGAATAAGACAACAGTGAAGTTTTCCACATGGATTGACTCATTCATGAAAGATTTATCTATAGCATGTGATACTGTTTGATAGCATTTGATCCACAGTACAACTTCTCTCAAAATTGGAGTCAGTCCTCTCAAACCCTGCCGCTACTTTATCAACTAGGTTTATATCATACTCTAAATCCCTGGTTGTCATTTCAACAATGTTCACAGCATCTTCACCAGGAGTAGATTCCATCTCAGGAAACCACTGTTTTTGCTCATCCATCAGAAGCAATTCCTCATCCATTCAAGTTTTATCATGAGATTGCAGCAATTCAGTCCCATCTTCAGGTTCCACTTGTATTTTTAGTTCTCTCACTATTTCCACCTTATCTGCAGTTACTTTCTCTGCTGGGGTCTTGAAATCCTTAAATTCACCCATGAGGGTTGAAATCAACTTTTTCCAAACTCCTGTGAATGTTATTTTGACCGCCTCCCATGAATCATGAATATTCTTAATGGCAAATGGTGAATCCTTTCCAGAAGGTTTCCAATTGACTTTGCCCAGATCCATCAAAAAATCACTATCTATTGCAGCTATAGGCTTACAAAATGTATTGCATAAATAATAAGTCCTGAAAGTCAGAATGACTCCTTGGTCCATGGGCTGCAGAATGGATGCTCTGTTAGCAGGCATGAAAACAGCATTCATCTCATTGTACATCTCCATCAGAGCCCTTGGGTGGCCAGGTGCATTGTCATGAACAGTAATATTTTGAAAGGAATCTTTTTTTCTGGGCAGTAGATCTCAAAAGAGGACTTAAAATATTCAGTAAACCATATTGTAAACAGATGTGCTGTCACCCAGGCTTTGTTGTTCCATTTATAGAGCACAGGCAGAGTAGATTTAACATAATTCTTAAGAACCCTAGGATTTTCAGAATGGTAAATGAGCATTGCTTTCAACTTCAAGTCACCAGTTGCATTAGCCCCTAACAAGAGTCAGCCTGTCCTTTGAAGCTTTGAAACCAGGCGTTGATTTCTGCTCTCTAACTATAAAGGTCCTAGATAACATCTTCTTCCAATATAAGGTTGTTTTGTCTGCATTGAAAATCTGTTGTTTAGTGTAGCCAGCTTCATCAACTATCTTAGCTAGATCTTCTGGATAACTTACTGCAGCTTCTACATCAGCACTTGCTGCTTCTTCTTGTGCTTTTATCTTATGGAGATGGCTCCTTTCCTTAAACCTCAGGAACCAACCTCTGCTAGCTTCAAACCTTTCTTCTGTACTTGCCTCACTCTCTCAGTCTTCACAGCCTCCCAGCCCTGCTCTGGATTAGGCTTTGGCTTCAGGGAATGCTGTATCTGGTTTGATCTTCTATCCAGACCACTAAAACATTCTCCATATCAGCAATAAGGCTATTCAGCTTTCTTATTGTTCATGTGCGCACTGGAGCAGCACTTTTAATTTCCTTCAAGAACTTTTCCTTTGCACTCATAAGCCTTTCCTCAAGAGGTCTGGCTCTCAGCCTATCTCGGCTTTTGACATGCCTTCCTTGCTAAACTTAATCATTTCTAGCTTTTGATTTAAAGAGAGGAACATTCAACTCTTTCACTTGAACACTTAGAGGCCATTGTAGGGTTAGTAATTTGCCTAATTGCAATATTGTTGTGTCTCAGGGAATAGGGAGGCCCGAGGAGAGGGAGAGAGCCTGGAACGGCCAGTTGGTGGAGGAGTCAGAACACACATGGCATTTATCAATTAATTTCACCATCCTATATGGGTGTAGTTCATGGCTCCCCAAAACAATTACAATAATAACATCAAAGATCACTGACCACAACATTAACATTTGGAGAATTAGGTGAAGAGTATATGGCAATTCTTTGTACTGTTAATACAAATTTTCTGTAAATCTAAAATTAGTTCAAAATAAAAAGTAAACAGTTCTTGACTTCTAAAAAAAAAAAAAAATCACTGACCACAGATCACCATGGCAGATATAATAATAATGAAAAATTTGAAATATGAGAATTACCAAAATGTGACACAGAGATATGATGTGAGCACATGCTATTGGAAAAATGGTGTCGATCGATTTGCTGGAAGCAAGGTTGCCAGAAACCTTCAATTTTAAAAAACACAGTATCCGCGAAGCCCAATAAAGCAAAACACAGTAAAATAAGGTATGCCTGTACCATATTAAACCAATCTCTTGAGAAAAGACAATTAGGGTGTTTTGATTTTTAACAAGAGTAATAAT
>JAQZBX010095601.1:0-11900 GCA_029593785.1 Cabassous unicinctus
AAAGCAGAAGGCCATTAGGGAGGAAAAGAGTCATTATCTGTATAGAGTTGTAAATTTCAATTAAAAGGTGCTGCCTGGGGTGCTTAGCTTCCGGACTTAGATTCCATGGAGAAAAGGGGAGGAAGGAGGGGAGAGAGGGACCAGGGATCGAGGGGAGTTTATTTTCCTAAAGCTGTGGATTTCTGCCGAGGGAGGGGGCTTAGGGTTCCAGCACTTCCCTTATCACTATCTTAGAGGCAGCCCTACTTCTTAGAGAGCTGTGATTTAATTCTTCCTCCTGCCAGTCTAAAAACCCACTCTGCCAAGGCTTAAATAACTTACTCCTAACTTGGTGGTACGTAGTTTTTGGATGACTTAGTCAGAGGAGGCAACGTCGAAGGTGGACATGGGCCTCATAGATCTTAGAGAGCCACAGAGGGCTGATGTTTCTGCTTCTGGTTATGAGAATCCCCAGCGTCTATCCAAACCATTAACTGAAAATTGGGACATGCTGACAAGGGAAAATTGTGCCTCTGAGTATGAGCAATTTCACTTGGAATACGGAATACATTCTTTCAATACATTTAACTTTTTTTTTTTTTTTAGGAAGTACTGGGGATTGAACCCAGCATCTTGTACATGAGAAGCAGGCACTCAACCACTGAGCTACATCCGCTCCCCTAATACATTTAACTTTGATACACTCCATTCACCCAGTTTTTAAGGACAATGGTTGGGCAATTTGAAATAAGAACTATTTTGGGAAGTCTGTGGTTGGCAGCAAGCCACGGGATCTCACTGCTGATGGTGAGTTTTCTGATGGCTATTACTCCTGGTTATGGGTTACTGTTCTCAGGTGTCTTCTGGACTGTGCCTGGGAGGTGAGAAAACCGTAAGTTGTATCCATAAAGTGGTATTGAGAATCCAGGAAGTCATACAACCTTCTTGAGCTAGAAAGATCCTTAAGGGAGTGCCATGCCACATATTTTTGAGAAGGAAACAAGCTTGCAGAGCAGAGGACCCTTTCCCAAGACCACACAGCTGTTGAGCTCAAGGCAGGGACTGAGCCATTCTGCTCTCCTGGGCTTTGCCATTCCCCAGGCCCCTGGCACAGGACTGGCACGCAGCTGACCCTTTGGTATATGAGAATGAATGGGTGGATATTGACCTTTTTCAGAGGACTTCTGTGTTTGCAGATCAGTTCAACAGAGTTAATCTTACTGTTTAAATCTCTAATGGTTTATTTTATTCTGTATTTTGTTGTAATACATGAAATCATTTAAACTCTTTCGTTCCCTTCCTTTTCTTAAACTCCCAGGCAGTTTAAATTTTTTTCCAGAAAGTTCTGCTCTGTGTGTGGCTCATAGAACTTAACCCGAAGCAGTTTTTAAGATTGTGTTTTCTTAACCAGCTACTGTAGTTTGCAGGTTGCTGAGTAAGGGATATTTTGGCCCTTTAGAAAGAGCGGTTAACCAATGAGGCATTCTATGCAAATCGCTATGCCCAGCGGCAGCTTCTGGCTGGAGGCTTTGAAAAGCGTGAAGCAGTAAATTATTTCCTTATGATGGGGGGAGGGGGGAATGAAGTTTGTCACAAGATTGAATTTTCCTGGAAGCAAGAGCTGCATCTTTTTTTTTTTTCCCCCTGCTGTGGTGTGGCAGCAAGAAAGCAGGGCTCAGACTTGAGAAGAAGGCTGATGCTCGTTCCATTTGCCCCTCATGAATGTTTGAAAGTATTCCTGGATTATTAGAGATGCCCCTCCTTTCTTCTTCTGATCATTATCCTTTCATTCCCCCTACCTGATGTTTGTGAGACTTTGGGAGTAATGAAAAGTAGGTACTGTAAACAAAGCCAGGAGCTCCTGATCAAAAAAAGTATTCTACAGGCTTATTGATAGAAGAGAGTAAAGAAAAACCTGTAACTTCTTAAGTAGCTATGGCATTTAGGAAGGAGTGATAGCAGCTAGTGTTTTCCAGTGGTTATGTGAGGTGTGGCAGTTCTGTTTTTTATGAGGGAGTCCTGTGTGTAGCTAGTATTGAGCATCCTTGATCACCTCCCAGATGCCACTACCCTCACCAGTTGTTAAAACACTGCCCTATTAACCAAGCCTTTCGAGACAGGTACTGTCCCTGGTAAGAACCCGTCACTGGTTTTGACTGGGCAATTTTTAAAATACAGCTTAGAACGACTTAGAACTGATCTCTGCCTTCTAGAGCACAAGAGTATAAAGATAACAAAGGACAAAAACAAGCAAGGTCTGACTCTACCACAGTACCGCCTTGGCATAGATAACCAAAGATGGCAGGTTGCACTTCAGATGTAGTTTCATCATTTTCCCATCTAGTGCTTAAGCTAAGCTAGTTAAAGAGAAAGGGAAAGCATGCTTTATAGTGAGAGAATTCATTTAAACACGTTTCTGGTGTGAATTTTCACTCTCTTTTTGTTCAGATAGTCCAAATGTAGTATAGCTGAGAGGTCAAATGTGAGCCCCAGTTTAGATCCATTCTCTGCCACTTACTGGTGATGTGCTCTTGATCTGATTCATAACCTCTTCTCCTTAGTTTCCACATCTGTAAAATGGGCAATTACTAGTACCTCTTTCATAGGATTTTTGTTTGGATTAAACAGGTTAATACATGTAAAACACTTGGAACTGTAGCTGGTGTCCATTTCATATTCAGTAAATGTTAATTGTTGTTATGGGAAGTGTTATCACTTTCCCTTGCAATAGCAATATCTAAATTGTAAGTTTTGAATAAGCTTCTTTTAAAATTTGATCCATACCCCTTACATCAAAATAAATAGTGTGAAAAGCCAATATTGAACCATAAAAATTAAAAATGGGTCAAGTAGAAGTACTAAGAAAAAAGATAGATGACTTAAAAAAAATGTTGGAATGGCCAAGTTTTTCAAGAATGACCCAAGATCTTTTTTTTTCTTTTTAAAGATTTATTTCTATTTATTTATTTGTCCCCCCCTCCTTGCTGCTTGTGCTCGCTGTGCCTATTTGCTTTGTGTTTTTCTGTGTCTGCTTGTCTCTCTTTTGTTGCGTCATCTTGGTGCGCCAGCTCACCACACCGCGCGGTCCATCAACACACTGCCCTGCGTGGGCCTGCTTGCCTTCACCAGGAGTCTCCGGGAATCGAACCCAGGGCCTCCCATATGGTAAACGGGAGCCCAACTAATTGAGCCACAGCCGCTTCCCCCAAGAGCTTTTTAATACAAATTAATGAATTTGGCTGTATAAAAATTGTCCTTAGCAAAATAAAGTCAAAACACAAATGACACACTTTAATTCATAGAACAGAGATTTGCTTTCCTTAATTTACAAAGGGTGTTCTTATAAATCAGAAAAGACAGCTCAATAAAAACGGACAAAAGTCATGAATAGGTAGTTTAGGAAAAAATGCAAATGCCCATAAACATGAGAAGATGGGGTCTTACTCATACGTGAACACAATTCAAAATAAGATATTTTTCACTAATCAGATTGGCAAAGTTAAAAAGTAAAATACTCAGCATTGGTAAGGTGATAGAAAAACAGTCGTATTTGTTCATTCCTGGAGAAATATTTAAATCAGCATCTAGCAATTCCACTTGAACATCTTAATTGATCATTGATAAGTGGGGATTAACTTAAAATTAAAAGTTACTAGCCTTCTACATAGTGGAATACTATGCTGCCATTAAAAAGAATGGAGTAAACAGTGTCTGCAGAGAGTGAGAGATGTCTAAGATAATAAAGATAATAGTGTTAAGTAGGGTTTGTTTTTTTAAGGAAGTTGAAGAACAGTATGTATATGATGAACCTACTTTTCACAAGAGTAAGCACATACACATTTATATATGTAGGTGCTTGCATATAATTGAATATTTCTGAGAGTGTTTTTAAGAATGCTCAGCAGTGGTTACTGCAGTGGAATGGGGGGGAGGTTGGGTGTGGGGAGGGGCCAAGGAAGTGGGTAATGTTGGGCACATTTGTTTTTCATTTGACACTCTGCTGTGCTGTTTGAATTTATCATGAGAATATGTTGGTTAATAATTTTTTTTTAAGGTTTATTTATTTCTACCCCCCGCCTCATTGTTTTTTTGCCCTCGCTGTCTCCTCTCTGTGTTCTTCTGTATCTGCTTGTCTTCTCTTTAGGCAGCAGTGGGAACTGGTCCTGGGACCTTCCAGAGTGGGAGAGAGGTGCTCGATCTCTTGCGCTACTCAGCTCCCTGGTCTGCTGCGTCTGTTATTGTCTCTCCTCTGTGTCTCTTTTTTGTTGCATCATCTTGCTGAGCCAGCTCTCCGTGTGGGCCAGCTCTCCTGCGCAGGCCAGCACTCTGTTCGGGCCAGTTCGTTGCACGGGCCAGCTTGCCTTTCACCAGGAGGCCCCGGGAATCGAACCCTGGGCCTCTTATATTAGACAGGAGCCCAATTGTTTAAGCCACATCCATTTCCTGGTTAATAATTTTTAAAAACTTATTTTAGCAAGCTTAAATACGTGAAATTCAATATGTTGTATAATTGCATTTTCTAGCTCTGTTTTCATTTTGA
This sequence comes from Cabassous unicinctus, assembly GCA_029593785.1. Classification (NCBI taxonomy): domain Eukaryota; kingdom Metazoa; phylum Chordata; class Mammalia; order Cingulata; family Chlamyphoridae; genus Cabassous; species Cabassous unicinctus. The sequence goes on from JAQZBX010095601.1 coordinate 4,520, forward strand.
CATTATCCCTGCTGCTGGAGGTGAAGGTGGAACATGTGGGTGTGTCATATAGTTAGGTAGGTTTGGAGATTACAGGTTCAACCCATTTTTGTATTAGGAAAGAAAACTGAGATTATCAACTTGGTATTGATATGTGGTGTAAGTTATTCACCACCCCCCGCATTTTCCATAATTTGCTCTACAAATGCACATTTTTCTTAACTAAATTGTACTGAAGTGAATAGAATTGGGGAAATAAAGGGGTATGCCATTCATAAAAGCGAATACCAAAAATTATAGTTAAGCTGTCAAATTAAGTTTTGTCAGATTGATCCAGCATGCTGTGGATTATTAGGAAACATTATTAAAAAGTTTGCTTTGGTTTAAGACAAGAAAATTGTTAGAGAAATGGGAGTTTGTGAGCAAAGATTCAGCCATTTCAAATGTGCAGTCTCTTAAGGAAACTAAATGTTGAAAGATCCATAAAATATTTTATGTAAACTTTACAAAGCATTTTACAGCAGACCAATAACTTGAGAAACACATGAAACAATTTCAGCTCCTAAAGTGCTGGGAATTTGCCTTTGGGGATACTTTATTCTTGTTTAAAGTAGCAGGTGTACAAAAAACCCTCAGTTTTATTTTTATTGTTAAAGTGGAGTTGGAGAAATGTCCAAGCTTTTATTCCTTTCCCATTGAACAGAAATTTCCAACCTTTTAAAGTTATTAATTTAGAGTTAAAAAAATTATCCTAATTTTATTTTACTATTAATTAAATTCTTTATAAAAGTTTTGTAAATAACTTTATTGATATAATTTGCATATTATACAGTTCACGTGTTTAAATTGTACAGATCATTGGTTTTTGGTATATTCAGAGTTGTGCAGCCATCACTACTATCTAATTTTAGAACATTTTTGTCAACCCTGTAGCCATTAGCAGTTATTCTCACTTCCTCCAACCCTTCTCAAAACCCAAATCTACTTCCCGTTTTTATGGATTTGCCTGTTCTGGCCATTTCATATAAGTGGTCTTTTGTGGCTGGCTTCTTTCACTTAGCATGTTTTCAGTATTCATCCATGCTGTAGAACATAACAGTACTTCATTCCTTTTAGGGAATATACCACATTTCACTCATCCATGATGGACGTTGGATTGTTTCCACTTTTTGGCAACTTAAAAAAATGTTGCCATCGACATTTATATACAGATTTTTGTGTGGACACACATTGTCATTTCTCTTGAGTGAAGGAGAATTAGGAATGGAATTGCTGGGTCGTATGGTAACTACATTTAACATCGAGGAGCTGCCAAATGGTTTTTCAAAGTGGCTGCGGCATTTTATATTCCCACTAGCAGCTTATGAGGGTTTGAATTTCTCCATTGGTAGTTTTAGGTCTTACATTTAGATCTTGGATCCATTTTGAAGTAAATTTTGTATAGGATGTAAGGAAAGAGCCCAGCTTCATTCTTTTGTATTTGGATATTCAGTTTTCCGGTTAAATTGCCTTGGCACCTTTGTTGAATAGCAATAAATGTAAGGATTATTTCTGGACTCTCAATTCTATTAGTTTTTTTTTTTTTTTCTCAATTGTGTATACATTGGAGGAATTCTTCTGGTATTTAAACACAGTGGCTGGCAGTCATTAGGCTAAAGATTGCAGTTTGGGGGCGGATGGCTGGTCAATGGTTGACTCATCTCCATGTGATCGTGAGACTAAATATTTACAGAGATTTAATTGTAAGTTACACAGGGCTACAGTAGATGCTGTTAGAGGGATGAGATATGGTTTTGTTGATACAAATCACAAAATATAAATACTGTGGCCTTAGAGAGTGGAGCCATCCATTTATCACAGTTAAAGCTCTGCTCCTAAATAACGGAGTTTCAGCACTAGTGTGCACTTCCGTGACTTATGGAGCAGTAGTGGGTTCCTAGTTTAATATTTTCATTTATCAAGCAATAATCTAAATGGAAAATGAATTTTGACTCAGTTTTATTTTTTTAAAATGTGCCAGTCCCTTTTTCCTTTTGTTGTTTTCCACAGTCCACTCAGTTAAGACTGCTGGCTTTGAAATCACACATAGGTTTGAGCCCTGTCCTTACTCCTTATGGGCTATGACCTTGGGGAACTTATTACACTTCTTATGGGCTATGACCTTCTGGAACTTATTTTACTTCTCTGCTCCCAAGTTTCTCATTGTGACAATGGGATTAATAATCATTGTGCCTACCTCATAGGTTGGAAGAAATGGTGCCCATATAAGAGAGAGGCTGTCATGGCACTTGGAGCACAGTGAGCGTGTCATAAATGCGAGGGGCTGCTGCTGCTACTTTAGGTGGTTATAAGACTAGTTCCCTTCAGAAGAGAACAAGCTAATAGTTGGTAAACAGAAATACCAAGATAACTAGTTTTTGGTCAGGTGTGAGGTTTGTGTTACCCGGGCTCTTGATGCCGAAGCTGTGAGTTGCTGGAGTAGGTTGGACTGAGAAGGGAAAGTGAGACCTCAGGGTTCCGTGTCTCCTGGGTATTAACTTGAGCAGTGGGAAGGAGCTGTCAGCCAGGTAAATCTCCCTGAGAAAGTGCTTTAGCGCTGTGGGTTGAGTTTGAGGAAATGATGCTAGTGCTTTGGAGTGCCTAGGTTCAGGCCCAGTTCTATAAACCTCTGAGCTTTGTTTTTGAGGGCACTAGAATAATATTGATAGTTAATATCGAGCTCTTGGTGGGTTCCAAGCACTGTTTAAATGCCTTGAATCCTTTCTCAGTCCTAAGAGGTAGGAGCTACTATTATCTCTATTTTGTCGATGAGATGAAGGAGGCACAGAGAACTTAAGTAGTCTTATATTGACCTCAATGAGCATTGAATTCCAGCTAATGTGGAACGCTTATGTGCCAGGCACATGTTCTAAGCACTTTACATGGCTGATCTCATGTAATCCTTCCAGATATTCTTCATTATAACTTTACTGGTGAACAAGTCTGTTTTTGTATTGCTTCACTGGTCAAGAGATTCCTTTCTTTACAAGGGAACAAGTCTCTTATTTGTTTACTTTTACCCTTTCCTAGTATTGACTTAAACTTTGAATGTTTAATATAGGTGAGTTCAAATTCTTGTTTGTTTGTATTGATCCTTTTTTGGGTATTTGATGACTTCAAAGGTTGGTTGCAAAACTATTTTATTCTAGGCAGTACCTTAAAAGAGATAATCCCAGGATATTAAATTAGCAAAAAATGTCTTCATGAGTATGTAAAGTATTGAGATAATATCTTGAAGGAAAAGGAACTTTCTGAACTTTTTTACTAAATTTCCTTTAAGCCTAAGTGTAATTTTGCTCTTATATTTTGTTTTTATAAATAACCTGGAAGAGTCTGGAATGATTTTTTTAAAAAATTATCTTAGATAAAGTAGGAGGTCTTTTAATGTTACTGAGAGGAAAAATGTGAATCGTGTGGGACATTTTTGAAATGGACACTTTATGGTGGGATAATTGTCAATGAGGATGAAGGCAAATTTTAAATTTTTACTTGCTCTAAGAGCACAAAGAGGAAGGCTAGTGATGAAAGGAGATTTGGATTGTGATTTAAAGTTTATGCTTCCTATAACTCTTAAATTCAATTTTCACTGTATTTTATGCTTAGCGTCTATATTTTTAACTAGATTCTAAAATAATTGCTGGAAACTTCTAAACTGACATCATCACTCTCAGTAGAAGGTAATTTTGACCCGAGTGTTTGTCCAGCAACTCTTTTGACAGCTACTTCAATCTAGAGATGATGCCATAACAGTGTGGGAAGAGCTTTAGGGCCTGTCTCCTGGAGCTTGCATGTCAGGGCCCTCAGAGAGTTATTTCACTTCTGTGCTGTTTTCTCATTTGCAAAACATGGGGGCAATAAGAGTATTTACCTCATGGGGTTGTCATGAGGATGAAATAATCAGTCCATGCCAAGAGCTTGGGATCCTCCCTGACACATGGAAGATGCACACGTGTTTATAAAATGGTGGTCACACATTAGATTAGTGAAGAACAGTAATAGGATACTTAAAGCCATGGCTGTGTTTCAGGAGAAAGCATTTGGAATGGCACTTCTCAAGGTCAGCACTGGTGCTTAGTAAGGGCATTGAGGCAGATGCAGCATCTAATGACCTTTTTTGACTTCTTCTGGCCTTACAGGAGTGTTTCGTGTTTGTTTGTTTTTTTAAAAGCAATTTTATTGGATATATTCATATACCATACAATCGATCCAAAGTGTACATGCAGTGGTTTTGGTATAATTACAGAGTTGTGCATTTATCACTGCAATCAATTTGGACATTTTCATTAGTACAAAAAGAAATGCCCCCCACCTCTTAGCAGTCACCTCTCAATCCCTCTATCCTTCCCATGCCATATACATCCACTAATCTAATTTTGTCTCTATAAATTTGTTTATATTTACAATTTATATAAATGGAGTCAAACAATATGTATGCCTGGTTTCTGTCACTTAGCATAATTCTCTCTTTTTTCACAATTAACAAATAATATATTACTATTCACTACAGTCCATAGTTTGCTTTAGGTGTATTTTTGCCCAAATATCACCCTGTTACTAACATCTTGTAATATTAATGTAGATATGTTCTGTTTCATGGAGGAATATTCTTATATTTGTGCTATTAACCACATTCATCTTCTGCAGCAGGGTTCACTATGCTGTACAGTCTCATGTTTCATCCTTTACCTTTCTTTCTGGTGACATACACAACCCTAAACTTTCCCTTTCAATCACAACCATACCCACATACTAGCACTGCTAATTACATTTACTCTAATGTGCTATCATCACCTCTATCTAATTCCAAACATACACAGTCAACCTGACTACCAATGTTGCACAAATTATGCCAGCTCCCTATTCTCTATCCTCATTCTATCCTCTGGTGACCAGTCTTCTAGTTAGTAACTTAAAGGAGTGATTTAAGGTGTCTTTTGATTTTATGTTTTTGAATGGGGGTATGGGGGTGTAAGTGGGGGAGGGGTCAAAACAGTGTACTTTGATCCTGGAGAACTGGTGAAGTAAAAAAAACTTTTTTTTTTTTTTTTTTTAAATCCTGATGGCATCAGACATCAGGATTAGAGTCTATCCTGAAGGTGCTTCTGGAAAGTCACTTAAATTCCCTGAAACTCTAGTTTCCTCATCTGTAAAATGCAGATTGTGATACATGCTTCTTGGGTTGTTATGAAGATCAAATGAAAGAATGTCTTGAAAGCACCTTAGTGTAGTGCTTGATGAGAACTGTGTTAGAAGGATTTCCCTAGCTGTCCAAGGTGCTCCCATCTTCAATGTTTGTTGTTTTAATAGAAGCACAGCATTTAATTCAGTGCCTTCTAAAACTTTTGAACTTGCTGAAAAGACTGACACTTTAAAGTAGGGTTGACTGACTTTCTTGGGATGAGGACAGTTGGGCCAAACTACTGAATTGGACCTGCTGAGCTGCCCTCAGAGGCCCTGGGCCTTTGTTCTGCCTCTGGGGCTTTGTTGACTGCCCTTAGGTGTACACTCCCATGTATGCACGAGCAAGCACAATTTTACACATGCACACGGAATGACCCTGTGCTTTCAAAGCAGCATGGAGGCAGCAAAGCTGCTGTCTTTGTACTGCTTCCCTGTCAGCACCACAAATGATGAGCTTTACTGCTCATTACTCTCATCCCTGCAGGGCATGATGTTCAAAAGAAGGTGAATGAGTTCTGAAAATAATGTAACCTATCCAGGCTTCAAATTTCTTTTTTTTTTTAAAAAAGATTTATTTATTTTTATTTATATATCCCCCCCTTGCTGCTTGTGCTTGCCGTGTCCATTCGCTGTGTGTTTTCTTCGTGTCTGCTTATCTCCCCCTTGCTGTGAGGTCCCGCTGCATCAGCCCACCGCGCTGCGCAGGCTGGCCTGCCCTCACAAGGAGGCCCCGGGTGGGCCTCCCATATGGTAAACGGGGGCTCCATCGATTGAGCCACACCCGCTTCCTGTTGTGAGGTCTTGCTGCATCAGCCCACCGGGCCGTGCGGGCCGGCCTGCCCTCACAAGGAGGCCCCGGGAAGTGAACCCGGCTTCCCAAGGCTTCAAATTTCTTAACACTGTAATGGAAACACTGCTGTTCTCCCTCCTTATCATGTAGAGTGATTGTAAAGATTGAATGAGAGGAGGTTGTGAAGGCATGATCAAAGCATTACATGAATAGTATAAAGTAGCGGAAAGATCATGGGCTTTGGAGTTACCCGATGATCCCAGTTCTTCCACTTTCTAGGCGTGTCTTTATTATTTGATCTAGCATCATGCCTATAATAGAGGTTGATAACAACATAGGGTTATGGTGAACATTAAATTCTGTAAAGTATGTGAAGATGTAGTGCAGTATATGCCACATTATAGGTACTCAATAAATTGATGTTTACACACTTCTCAGTAGGTGTTCCTTCTGTTACTGTTACTTTTGCTGCCCATTTTATTGTGTTTTCTCTACTTCCCCCAATTTCTCCCTTGCCTTCTTTGAACAGATTGGATATTGCCTAAAATTCCTGCCTTTCCAGTACTTCTTGCTTTCTAATTGGTGAATGTGACCTTGTATCATAAAAGGTCACACTTAAAAGTGCCTCTAGATCACCTGGGAAGCTTACTAAAATGCAGACCCCACCCCTCACCCCCCAACTATTCTGATCAGTAGATTTGGGGTGAAGCCTGTCAGGCTCCTAGTGATGTCTGTCCTGCTGGTCCATGAATCATACATGGAGTAGCACTGAGCTGAGGGAATGTAGAATTTACCAAACACTCTTTGCCTTTGCTCTGAAGCAATCTCTGCTTTTTGTTCTGTTCTGTTCTGGGTTAGTCTGCTTTGGAGCCTTCCTTGTACCATGCCATCATCCAGGCTGCTTAAGATTCCTGCTGACCCTTGCACACCCCCACGCTCCCACCAAACCACTGCCCTTCTCCTCCAGCAAGCTCTTCAATTCCCCTAGCCCCCCACCCCTCCACACCAAATGAGGATCCTGATAGATTTTCTTTTCGTTGCTCCCTACCTTATTGCCTTCAGTCTAGGCGTTCAGGTCTTTTGCTCTCTGATTTCTTCTTCCTACTTCAAAGGTGCTGTCTGTTAGCCCCAGCCTGGCTACTCCTTGGGGCTCCCTGAATCCCAAAGTCTCAATTGAATTGTCCTGGGGAAAGGAAGGAGCAGAGACAGATCTTGGCTCTTCAAAGGGGCCCTCTTTTCTCAGCCCAACATCCACTCCATCCAGCTGACTTGAGAAATGCTAGGTTTGACTGAACAAATAACAATAATTAAGGTCCATTGCCAGGACTGCTTATCCCTTAGGCCTGTTTGCTTTGCAGCCCCATAACAGGTCATTTAGTATGTGTGTGTCAG
>JAQZBX010095602.1:0-11894 GCA_029593785.1 Cabassous unicinctus
TAAATCTCAGATAAATAGGAACAGTAGGCATTACAGATAGAAGGATCTTAGGGAAAACTGTGTGAAAGGAATGGAGGCAAGAGTAGCTGTTTTAATTATGTAAATTAGAACTTACCTGGAAATGTTCTACTATATCCTTCCTACTCACACCTTTCCTTCCGGCAATAAGAGCCTTCCTATTTGAAGGTCACAACCTGAATCTGCTTATCTCATGTTTTATGTAACACTATTTTTCTTATTTTTTTTTCTATCTCTGATCTTAGCCCATGGAAAGGATCTCCCAGCCCACCTTGGCTGTCAACATACAAGCATCCTTCTTACAGTGAGCCAAGGCTCTCAGGCTATATAAGGGAAATTATGAATTCTATGATGTCACCTTCCAAGAACTCTGAGCACAGCAGTAGCTCTCCAGGGGACAAAGAAAGAGAAAGCATGAAAGTTCATCATGGGGTTCCATTGGGCCTTTTACTCAAAAAAAAACCATGACTTGAAAAATGGTTCTCAGAGGAAAAGGGATAATTCTGACTATCTCCAGTTTTCATATAACGATGTTATTAAATGTTTTTTGCTATTTGGTTGATGTCTGTAGAAATACCTTTAACTATTTAGTATGGACTTTAAAAATTTTTTTTAGGTCAAACTTTAATGTGATTTAGTAAATAACTTTTTTTGAGTAGTTTTAATTTTCCCCAAAAATTCATGTAGAAAGTACGGAGTATTCACATATTGCTCCCCATGCACATAGTAAATGTTTTTACAAATTTTAATTTTAGAGCAGTTTTGGGTTTACAGTAAATTGCACCTAAGTTACAGAGAGTTCCCGTATGCCAACCCCAATGCACCCATTTTCCTTTGTTTTAAGGGCTTTTGAATAAGGTCATGTTTCTATGGACACTTGTCTGTAGTTCTTAATTAAAACAATGCAGCTTGTGAAGAAACTTAGGTAACTCTGTGCCATTATAAGAGGAGCACAAAGGATTGATTTAGCAAATGTTAACCTCCTGTCCATTGAGAATAGCATTTTTTGTCATTTTTAGTCATTTGGAAGAAACAGAATCAATCACTGTGCATTCAGATGCCTCCATGATTCTCTGTGTATAACCCTGGTTAAAAAGAGCACTGCAGGTCTCAAACTTCAATGTACAATAAAATTGTCTGGAGGGCTTGTTAAACACAAGTTGCTGATCCCAATCCCCCAACATTCCTGATTCTGTAGGTCTGGACTAGGACCCAATAATTTGCATTTCTAACGAGTTCCCAGGTGATGCTGGTGTATCATTTTCAATTCTTTATTTTAATCTAAAGCATAGTAGTCAATCGTATGCAAAGTCTCTCTTTAGGTCTCATTTGGGTGTTCTAAAGTTTTGCTATTACAAGTAAAGCTGCAAAAATATCCTCGTACACATATATTGGAGGATTTCTGGGGCAAAATATCTAATTGGTCTCCCATGATACACAGTTTTGTGCCAGTAAAAGAATTACAGCTATGACAAGCTATTTGATCTCTTTATCCTCTTGGTAGCTGGGGGTGGGAATGGGCACAGTTATAAAGACTGGACTGCTTCCAACTCATTTCCTGATACCAAGGTGCCAGAAAAATATTTTCTCTGAGGTTCCATGATGTTGGAATATCCTATAATATATTTGCATTTTATGCTAAATTTGTTAACCAGGTGAACTTTCTTTTAATATGTTTTGCTCATTTTCCTAAGAGGTTGTTAGTCTTTTTATGTTTATAAACACTGTCAATTATATGTTTCAGTAATTTTCTTCAAACTTGTGGCTTTACTTTGAATGTTATTATTCTGATATATTGACAAAAATTATAAAAAAGTCCAAGTATTAATTGCTTCATTTGTAATTTGTCCATTTTCTGTCTTACATGATGTTGTTTGCCCAGTGCTATAAAGATACTTTCTTATGAAATTTTAAGGTTTTATCTTTAATTCAGCTAGTATTTATATTGTTTATGGATCATGAAAGGATCAAATTTTACCAATTATTGATTAGTACATTGTATACTATGTGATTGATAATGCCACAATGTCAAATAAATGTATGGGACTATTTCTGGGATTTTCATTACATTATTTTTATCCATACATTATCCCAGTAACAATTTGACACAAACTTTTATATATATATATTTTTTGATATTTATATATGTTTTTTTCATTTTAAAAACAATTTATTGAAGTATATCATTCATACATGAACATACATAAACAATAAGTGTTTAATAAACATTGTGAACTTACAAAACAAACATGCATAACATCATACAGGGTACCCACACATAACCCAACCACAAATAATGTGCATTGTTATGAAACATTTGTTAACAAATTATGAAGGAGTGTTGTCAAAGTATTACTACTAACTATAGTCCGTATCTTATTCCTCTATACATTTTTTAAGAATTTATTTATTTATTTATTTACTTTTATCCATTTTATCCACCCCGCCCATTTTTCCTGTTTTTGTGTCCATTCGCTGGGCAACTCCCGTGTCCGTTCCCTGTACCCTCTTCTCAACCTTCTTCTCCTGTCTTCCCCGGGATTCGATCCTCGGAACTTCTGATGTGGGAAAGAGGCATCCTACTGCCTGCGCCACTTTAGTTCCTGGTTTTTCGGCATGTCTCATCTTGGCTATCCTTTGTGTCACTCTCCTGTTACATCGTCATCTTTCTGCGTGGCTCGGCAGGACCTTACGGCGCACCTGCACATGGGGCCTGACATCGCACCTATGCACGGGGCCTGGGGGGCTCACCTGCTTGCAGGGCCTGACGGCACACCCTCGCACAGGTCCCCCTGTTATATCTCTTAAGGTTGACCAAAGATACCTAGAGTTATATTCATTTCCCATGCAGAACGGTCATATAATAAAATCAAGCTTGGTTTATCACCAGCATTCTAAAAACCAGACCTAGGGAGAAAAAGTAGGTCTGGAGACACATGTATGGTTTCTAATGTAGCGAATATTTAGTCTACCCTAATTATCACAAACTCAGGACAGCGAGAATATTCACATCTATATATTTTAATTATTCTTAAGTTCTAGTAGGGCAAGTCTCACCAGCTTGCTCTTATCAGCTTGGCTATTCTTGGGCCTTTTTTTTCATATAAACTTCATCATTTTTCATTTTCTCCAAAATTCTTCTTGGGGATTTAATTAGTTACTTGTAATATATAGAATCACTTAAGGAGATTAGACATTTTAGGGTTATAATCACAGGATTTTAGTGTGGTATTCTCTTCAATCACACATTTTATATTCATAAAAATCTCTTACATTAATCTGTAAGTTTTGCTCATCTATTTATTTTGATCTTGTATCTGTCAGTATTGCTGAACTCTTGTAATAGTCCTAACAAATTCTCTGCAGGGTTATTTTACACTTTCTACACAAATTTTCATATCACGCACAGTTTTTATTCCTTTCATTGTTTCTTCTTCGTTAGTGCATGGATACAACCACCAGAGCAGGCTCAGTATGGAAGTGGAGGGGATAGTGGCCTCCCTTGTATTTTTCCTGTATTCATCAGGAATGCTTTTAAATGTTCTCCATTTATTACACATTTCTAATTTCTTGACTTGCCAATATCTGATACCACTTGCTTCCCATCATATCTTCTTAAAAATATATACTTCTGGCATTTCATATTTATTAGGTTTCTGTAGTAACATTCTATAACACTTTCATATTTGCTATGTCTCATTTATGTCTCATTTTTCATTTCTAAAACTTACTTTATTTGCCCTTTTTCTTCCTCGAAACACTCCAAATTCCTTGTAGACAAATATCGGTGACAAAAGAAAATAAATCAACAGACACATTGGTCCCCTATGCCAGACACAGTCAGGGTTCAACCAGAGAAGCTGAACCAGTATGATGTTATACACACATTCATACACACACACATGATTTCCTTGCCCTAAAAGATTTTACTGTCGCCTGAAGAAACAAGCAAGTAATTAGAACCGTTTTATAAGACCTTGCTATGATAGGTATTTCAGCCCTAGAAGAATCAGGGCAAAATCCTAAAATTTTCAGGGAAATCTCCTATTAGATATCAGGACCTTAGATATTTTAAATTGAACAGTTTAAAGTACAGGAAAGTAAAGAGAGTAATATGACAAATATCCATATGTCTGCTATGCAATTTCTTGATGTTAATGTCAAGAAATTGGCTTGAGCAATTGTGAGGGCTCGTTAAGCAAGTCTGAATTCCATAGAGCAGCCAATCAGGAAGAAAGAAATACTAGCAGGCCAGAATCTGGCAGGCCTAGCCTGAAGCTGGTTTCCACAGGTACCAGTGCAAGTCTCTTTTCCCATCAAAGGCCCACTTGTAAAGCTTGCCAACTGATTAAATCAGGCATACCTAGGATAATCACCCTATCCGATATTACAGTGATAAAATGAAAAAAGAATAATTTCTTTTAAAAAAAGGATCCTTTTTTGGTTTTTGTTTTTTTCCCCCATTTTTTCAAATGTCCCAATCCGCTAATTATATTTTATTATTAGTTTAGTTTCCTTTTTTTTTTGTTCTTCTGAGTCTCCTTGTACTTATCTCTTGCATTTAAACTTACCATTATTATTTCTTTTTCCTATTAATTGTATTTTGTTATTATGTTGGCTTCATATTCAAGGAAAGTTTGGATCACAGAAAGGTTACAAGGGGGGCTGCAGAGGATCATTGGTGGGGGGTGTCTGGGATGGGGGATTCATGGGAGTAAGTTCATTTGAATATACATGAAAGATATATAAAATTGTTCAAATGATCAAGGGATCGGGCATGGTCACGGTGGGTAGACAATTACTCAATTAATGAGGGAATCTGAATTCCCAGCCTGGAGGGCTCTGCTACATTCCCCAAGGGAGCAGCAACAGTCCCCTGAGTGCAGAGGCAGTGTCTGGCAAAAGAGGATGGCCCACTGATGGGTTCTTGTTACTGAGGACTAGCCTTATGAGTATTTGCAATTCTAATTGAAATTTGGCCTACTGTTATGGGGTGCCTAAGGGTTACCACCTGAGAGCCTCCTTGTTGCTCAAATGTGGCCTCTCTCTAAGCCAAACTCAGCATTTGAATGCATTACCTTCCTCCCAACGTGGGACATGACTCCCGGGGATGAGCCTCCCTGGCAATGAGGGATTAATACCAAGTGCCAAGTGGCAACACGATTGGAAAAAGACCTTGAATAAAAGGGGAAAAAGGTAAAGAGAAATGAGTTCACGTGGCTAAGAGACTTCAAAGAGAGTCGGGAGGTCATCCCAGAGGTAATACTTATGCACACCTCAGTAGGATCTCATAGAACACCAACGTGGATATCACCCCACACTGAGGGACCCCTGAGGGCTCTGGTGACACCCAGGTCCTATACAAGTGGGGATAGCCCCAGAGATTGATGCCTAATTAGTTGCTCTTCATTGGCATCTGTGTTCCTGAGAGTGACAGAGTTGGACTCAAATAAGTCATCCTTGCACATGGTCCATCAGTCCCTTCTACTCAAACCTATATGTGATGCAGTAGTTTTTAGGTGTACTTCCAGAGACTGTATCCTCTGGCCCACCTATTTGCCAGCTGTGCCTAGAATCTCGGTGGAGCTGCAACTCCTACCCTACGGCTCAATGGACTCATCCAAGTAACCTGGCGAGGAGACGACGATATGCAACGGCCATTCCAGGGAATGGAGAGGGCCTGCAGCTGAAGGCAAGATAATCCCATCCACTATATCCATGGGATATAAGCCCTCTCTCACTTGGAAGTGGAGTGGACATCACCATCCAAGTCCCCTCAGGATTGGGGGAGGAGCTGTGGACTAGAGTGGACTTGGTGGTGTTCTGTTGTAGACATATTGTGATTCAAGCAATGGAAGAAATTGTAACAGTGAGGTGGAGCCAGTGGACACTGGACATTTTTGGGGCAGGGAGAGGAGGGGCAGTTGAAATACTGGGGCTTTTTTGGGACATTGGGGGTTGTCCTGAGTGGCGTAGCGGCAACGGATGTAGGCCATTTTACATCAGAATATACCATGCAGAACTGGGTGGGAGAGAGTGTGGTCTGTGATGTGAACTGTGGTCTATGCTCAGTGGCAAGGCCCCAGGATGTGTATATCCATTGCGGGTGTTGTACCACACGGATGAGGAATGGTGGTGTGGGATTTTGTTGGAGGTGTGGGCGGTGGGGAACATGGGAATCCCTGTAATTTCTGAGTAATATTTAGGTGCTCTAAGCACCTTTAAAAATATATATATATGTATATATATATATAACAAATAACATTTATGTAAACAAATGCACATATATGCAAATGTATTTATATATCATTTTACCAATATTGGTATGTATTGTGAAAAATTTGATTTTTACCCACAATAAAAAATAAAAAATAAAAAAAAAAATTTAAAAAAAAGCAATTACATCCTTCCAAAGAATGCACTGTCCAGGATTTTTCTCAAAACTTGCTGAGACGTAAACTTGTTTGGGGAGATGGACAAAGAATTACAAAAGTTCATTTCTTCCTTGCTTTATTATTTAACCTCTTTTCATTAATAAGATTGAGGTGGCTTGAAGACTTCTTGGAGTCACCTTTAGCTCAGTCAGACCAGAGTTCTGAGAAAGGAAAGTTGCTGTACACCTGCTCTGTTCTAGGCTTTTAAAATGACCTGTTAAAGATATGGTAGCTGCATTGCCCAATAGAACTCACCAGGAGTGCAGAACAGGTAGCAATTTGGGAAAGAAACCCAATCAAATTTTTAAAAATATTCATTTACATATAACAGTAGTTCTTAAAGCGTGATGCCCTGGCTAGCAGCATCAGCATTACTTGGGAACTTACTAGAAAGGAAAATTCTGAGACCCTGCTCCAAATTTACTGTGCCAGAAACTCTGGGGATGGAGATTACCAATCTCTATTTTAAAAATGAAACAGTTTATTTTGAAGCCTGCTGGGATATGAGAACCACCGACCTAGAGAGTGTCTCAGGATCTAGGATCAAGAGTATGCACCTAAATGGGATTCAGATCTAGTCCAGTTTGGGGGACTAATCACCTTCAGGATAGATGCCTTTATGGTGTGGTTGAGGGAGAAAATCACCAGAGGAACATTTGGAAAGGTGATGAGAAACCAAGTCCTGCAGTGAATTGCAGAAAAAAAACACAATTCTGCAAAGAAAAATCTTGGAAGTCTCCTTGCCTAATGTGGGTCCTAGATGATGGCTCATATTGGTTTTATGGGACTAGGAGTTTAAAAAACTTGTTCACGATCTGGGGAAGACTTGGTTTATGGTGGAATAAACATATGAGTGCTGAGGGTATACTAAGTAAATTCTGCGTGGAAGGAGGATTTAGTTACAAAAGTGAGTCCCATGGAAGAATAGGCTGGGGATTTGATACAAAGTGCTCTCTGACAAGACAATGGATAGAGTCTCAGTAAAGGACACCAGGAGGCTTGGCAATATTTAGTGCACAAATTTTAGATTTTTCTCAGTTCCCAAGATAATTACTGCATGTGGTGAAAAACTGCCCTTAGCAAGTTATGTCTCCTGGATTTTACAAATGTGTACAATTTTCTACTGCGTTCCATTACCATATTGCTACATCTTGCACAGGTAATATGCAAAAAATGGCAGAGCATCTCACAAAGCCAATCCACTGCAACTAGGTAACAACAACCAGTCTAGGGACATGTGCAGAAAACTGTAATAGTACAGTCCCAGGAAGAAGTAAAGGTAACAGAACTGGACATGGATAATCATAGAAGGAGGTGCATCAGACACAGAGAGGGACCCAGATCAGATATCCATAGTACTTGCAACTTCAATGGCCCTAAATATTAGGTCCCCTAGGTAAAGAAGACCAGTACTGAGATGTGGGAAAAATGCCAGAGAAATGGCTCAAAGGGAGTGGAATACAAATACTCCTTTCCTGAATCTCTTGAAAGACCTAGCAGTTTCATCTCTGTGTTCTGATTTGGCAAACCAGGAGAGATAAGCTTGAGTGACCAGTTTCCTAGAGAACACAGGAGCTCCCTAGGGGGAGAGATTTAAAGCTAGCTGGCGCTAGCCCTAAACGCAGGGCAACCTACCAAACTCCCAGGAGGAACGGAGGAAGGTTTTAACAGTATAACAGCCTCTTGGCCCAGCATTCAGAGAGCTGAGAGTGGGATGAGACCAGGAATGCTCTTGCAGTTTCTTGAGGATGCTTCCACGATTCTGTACCCTCTTGTTTCCACTGCTCTGCAGTCAGGTGAGGTTAGGCTGGAGAAGATTCAGAAAAGGCATTTTTTAACCTTTAAGAGAAGTTTATTTTGCAGTTGGAAGTTGCTTCAAAGCAAGGCAGATGAAATATAGAGGCCAGGAAAGGGGATTTTGTTGAACAATAACTCTGAATTGTCTGATTTGGAGTTTTAGTTAGCACAATTCCTAAAACAGGAGTTTTAGTTTGGCATTAAGCTGAATGATTAAAAAGGAGAGTAGAGAAGAGATTTAACAGGAGAGTGAAGGAGAAGCAAGTGACTAACTAACCACACCAAGAAAGCAGGAGGCATTGTTAAGCAATATGGGACATTTACTATGAAGGTCCTGGAATTACTTGCCAGAAATAGTCACTAAGTACCTGAGATAAATTGGTGTGCCTAGTAAGACAGACACTACAGAGAGCAACAGCAGGAAATTGGGTAGGGGGAATCAGCAGAGTCTTAGTGAATACCTTGAGCTTTTTCATGGTCCAGTGTTCTCACAAGGGACAGAAGTAGCCCAGGCTCAGCTGTGCTCTCGTGCAGAGACGGTGTCAGTCTTTGATTTGTGGTACAGGATCATGACACAGCAAGTCTTCTCCACCCCAGTGCTGTTCCAAATTGTGATGCTGGAGCTATTATCTTACTGAAGGCATTGGCTTTAATGTCACACAGCTAATGTAGTATATGGATGATAGTTAACAGTAATATTGTAATATTTTTTGGAGCCATGACATACAGTACATCAATTCTGAGACAATTATAGGGGAGTATAAAAAGGTATGGGATTTATCCTTTTGGGGTAATGGAAACATTCTAAAATTGATGGAGATGATAACAGCACAACTCTGTGATGAAAATGAGAGTGACTGAGTGTACACTTTGAATGGATTGTAGAAAACATGGAGTTGTATAGACTGGGGAATCCAGTGGTGGAAGATTGACTATGGTTAACACAAGAATATTAGAATATTCTTTCATGAACTATAACACATATATAATGCTAATACAAGGTGTTAATAATCTGTTGGATTGGGGGGAAAATACACCAAATGTAAGATATGGGCTATAATTAGTTGTAATATTTTGACGAATGTTTCACAACAATGAAAGGTGTTGGTGTTGGGGAGATATATGGGATCCCTGTATGAAGTTATGCATGTTTGTATTGTAAGTTCACAACTTTTACTATACACTTATTGTTTACGTATCTTCATATATGAATGATATACTTCTATAAAATTTTATTTTTAAAGAGTCACATTAGAGATTGAGACAGAGAAATACAAACAGAGGTGAGTGAGAATGGCCACAATATTTATCAAGGAGTTATTTTTACACAAAGAATGGTGTGAGACAGCAGAATCATTTCTGTGAGTGGGGTGGGAAGTCTGCCAGGGTGAGCAAGAAGATAATCAAGAAAGAAAAGGCTACAGAATCTTCAGGTAATGTTCACTGACAGAAATCCAAAGCAGCCAACCTATTTCAGTAATATATGGTAATCTGTACTCAGTCTAGCTTACAAAGGAAAAAAGTCATAGAGAATAGTCAGAGACCTGCAGAGTGGGAAGGAAACTCAAGGAATCATCAGGTTAAGCCTCCTGTCTACAGGTGAGTGGATTTGTGGCAAGGCTGAAAGTGTAGTTAATTTTGGCATAAGCTAACGTGGTTGGCAGGGAGGGAGGTGGGAGTAGTGGTATGGTGAGAGAAGCGAGCCCCTCTGCTTCTGCATTCTGGATCCAGCTCTATTCTTGGTGTTTAGACATTTAGTTGAGTGGTCATCCAAATTAGCTCAGTAAGCAAACATAGGTCTTAAAAAGAGAGTTGAGCACTTCTAGTTTCACTGAGATCAGCAAGAGAAAATGCCTTAAAATCTCTGAATCCTTTTCATGTGGCTCTAGTGGGCATACAGAGAAAATATCATGAACGTTCATTTTATCAGAAAGTTTGTTCTATGGTAGAACCCATTATATTAAGTGAAAACTGGTAAGTTATATAGATGTTTCATCTAAGATCAATTCCTAATTGGATAATGAAGTTGCAGGGAAGATTCTGTACTGTATATGCGATTATTTTCCTATTAAATGATGATGATGACATTAAGTGATATTTATTGAGCAACTTCTATAGACTGTATACTGTACCAGGTGCTTTTCTTTTAATTCACATAATCTTGCAATGTGTTATGATTACCATTTTAGAGATCAGAAAATTTTAGGATACTAGAGGAAAATTAACTTAATACTTCCAGCAAGAGGTAAATACAGAGTTTTTTCCCCAGTTTTTTTTTTCAGGTTCCAATGCCTACTCTGTTTTTTACTAGCACAACTTGATGCTGTAAAAACATCAAGACTTTACTGCCTTTAAAATATCTTAACCTCTTAAAAGAAGACAGGTGTGACATGTGGAATATGCTTTTGCCTGTGTATTAGGTAGAGGTCTAGAGAGCTAAAATCACATCAGTAATGATCGTGGACATATACCCCAAGTATTGTTGGCCAAGTTCAAACTTTCATCTTGATGTATTTCTCCATGGGCAAGATAATATCTTAGCTCCAACTGATTGGGGTCTTAGCTCTTTGCAGTCCCTGTCATCCCATGCATAAACTAACAGAGCAGTGTGTCTAACAAGACCATTCACATGCAACTCTAGGAATAAGCCACTATGGCAGTGTAGTGTAAAGACCTTTCCACAGGATAAATGAGTCATCACTGTCCATGTAAGAGTCAAGGTAGACCTAAAAAATCTTCTTGACATTGTGAATGGTTGAGATCGAGAAGGCTTTGGCGACATTCTTTCTTTGAAATTATCTAGAACCAGAGATACTGATGGTAATGAAGGATTTTCCCAGGAGTGGGGTGGGAGAGGTTGGAACTTTCTGTTTCAAAAATAGAATGAAATACAAAAAGGGAAAATTCATCACCTTGGGAAATGGAAATTGGATGTGTGAGGGTGGATGAAGCATCATGAAATTTTAGATGAAGGTAGAAGAAGGACATATGAAAATAGCTGTTGGTTAGTGATAGGGATGGGGACTACTAGGGTGGGAGTGTTAAGATCAGACATAATCATCAAGCACCAGGCCTCAAACTAGAACCATTCTAAGTTGAAAGGCAAGAAAACTCATGTCAACTTCATACAGTGAGTAATGTTTGCAGCTTGTGATCTAGAGTGACTGTCTTACCAAATCTAGTTTATTTAAATACTTGTAAGTCCTTTCTCACTTTGTTTACCAAGCATTATGTGCTGGGCACTGTATTAGTTACCTAGGGCTGCCATAACAAATTACTACAAACTTGCTGGCTTAAAATGGCAGAACTGTATTCCCTCAAAGTTCGGGAGGCCAGAACTTTTTGTCAGGAGGGTTGATTCTTTCTGGTGGCTCTGAGAGAGAATCTGTTCCATGCCTCTCTGTGAGCTTCTTGTGGCTATTGGCTTGTGGTGGTATCCTTGTCTTATAGATGCATCACTCCAATTTCTGCCTCCATCTTCACATGTACTTCCCTTCTGTGTTTATGTTTGTTTCTTCTCTTCTATTATAAGGATTTGACATTAATTTAGGATCCCTCTAATCCGGGACGATCTCTTCTTGAGATCCTTAACTTAGTTACACTTGCAAAAACATTTTTCCAAATAAGGTTATATATAGAGGTTCT
>JAQZBX010095603.1:0-11895 GCA_029593785.1 Cabassous unicinctus
GAATGGATGTGTGGGGTGTTTTTGGGGGTGTGGGTGGTGGGGAGCATGGGAATCCCTGTAGTTTCTGAGTAATATTTGGGTAATCTAGGCACCTTTATAAAATGTATATATATATATAATAACATTTATGTAAACAAATGCACATATATGCATATGTATTTATATATCATTTTACAAATAAAAAAAAATTTAAAAAAATTAAAAAAATTAAAAAAAATAAAAAGATCTGTTATTTCCTAACTGTCTGAGCCTAGTATCAGTTACCTTCAATAACTATCCAATTGCCCAGAGGATGATCCTCACCTCAAAATAAATTAAAGCAATTAGGTGTTCTCACTCCATTGCTAGATGGAGTTAGGAGTCTTCAATGGTTTTGTGCCTAGGGGCTCAAACATCAGGACTCAAGTTCCTGGCAACACTATTAAACACTCTTAAACCCAGCTTGCCGAATCTGCCCTTCCACACAACAGTAAAAATTATCTTAATTGACCTCCATTTTACAAATTAACCAACTCTGTCCATTCCCTCAATAAAAGAAACTGACAGGTGCACTTTGCATACTAAGCAGCCATAGCTGATAGGCTACACCCTAGTACATCTGTGCACTTCCGCTCCCCTAATCAATCAGCTGTATGTCTTCCAAGAGTCAGTCGTGTTTGTTCCCAAACCCTGTTTACACCTGTTGCCTGTTGTACTTGTTATCTGAATGGGTATTGTGGTAGGCAGAACAATGCTCCCCACCTCCCCACCCCCAAAAATGTCCACATTCTAATTCCCAGAATTTGTGAATATGTTACTTTACATGGCAACAGGGACTCTGCCGGTGCAATTAAGGTTAAGAACCTTGAGATGGGGAAATTAGCCTGTATTAGCCAGATGGACCCAATCTAATTGCACGAATTCTTAAAGGCAGGAACATCCCCAGCTGTAGTCAACTAGAAGGAAATGTGATATGGAAAAAGGGACAGAGAGTTGCTGGCTTTGAAGATGGAGACAGAAAAGAAAAGGAAACAGCTTCTTCCCTAGAGTCTCCAGAAAAGAATGCAGGCCTGCCCAGTGACACCCAGGTCAGACTTCTGACCTACAGAAAGGTAAGGTAATAAATTTGTTTTATTTTAAGCCAAGTTTATAATAATTTGTTACAGCATCAATAGGAAACTAATCCAGAGATACAAAACCTCATCCTTCCCTCATAGTCCCCCAGCTTCACCTGCTGTGGTTGTCCCTGTGTGTGAAGGAAATTCTATGCACTAGTGGTCCCCCAGGGCTTCCCCAGGGTCATGACAAGGATGAGTGAATCCTGCAACATTAGAATTCATATGTGCAGGCAAGTGGGAAACCCAGGCTCCACACTGAAGGTTTCTACAACAGAGTTGCTAGATTAAAAACTGCATACATCTCTAAAGTGAGAAATTTCCGAGCTGAGGATTAACCTGTGAAGAGTGGAAAACTTAAAAACGAGATTCAGACTTCAGACTTTCCATACCTATTGTCTGTGAATGTACCAAGAGTTTGGAGGAAGCATATGAGATAGTGAAAAGAGCGAAAGCTGTGGGAATAGGCAAGATTGTTTACTTACTTGGACAAATCATTTAACTTTTGATAAAATGAGAATAAAAATATCTAGTTCACAGAGTTGGAAAGATTATGAGAAATGCATGTAAATCACTATAATTGTTATCCTTTATTTGCAAGGTCTGCAGCTTCTTGACTTTTTGTTCCTTGACCTCTAAAGCTACATTAGGCCTTACTCAGAAAGATAGCACCTGATATACTCTGGGCTTCAAATTTTCCATTCACATACGTTGGCTCATTTGATACCCTGAGAGGTCAGCAGAGTAGTCTTTATTGTTTTGTAGAGGTAGAATCAGGTGCAAAGAGATGAAGTGACTTACTAATAAGCAGCAAAGAAAGTCAAGAAGGCAAAGCTCTGGCTCCTAATACAGTTCTCTTTCCACTGCCTCCCCACCTGTCTCAGGTTTCCATATGCAACATGGTTCTTCCTAATTGGCCACTTCCCAGGAAGTCCCTCAGTGATGTTTTGTTTGAGGCAAGGTAATGTTGCTTTTCCCATACTTTGCACAGTGACAGTCTTATCCCTCTCTGTGCCTTATCTAACAAACCGTCTTTCCCTCAGTCATCCACTCACAAGTCTTTCCACCGATGGTGTGTAGCAAAAGCACCATGTCCAGGCTGGTGTACAGGGTCCAGGTAGAGCTGTGTGCTTTCGGTAGTTTGTAAATAATGGTCAGAGGTGATAAGAGTTTTCAAGATATTTGCAGGGTCAGTCCCATATGGACTCACTCAATCACTCCATGGATCTGTAGAAAGTTCTGAGAGAAGATATGTTTGTTGTTACCTCAGTTCCCCAAAGGGGATCACTTTTCAGGATGCCACTAAAAATATGGTGCAAAAGGCACACAGAACAAGGTTTGATGCCAACTTCTGCCTTTGCCTCTCCAAAGATGATATCCATGTTTTATGACTAATGACTTCAAAATTGTGTTGTAAATATTTAGAAATTACATATTTTTATTCCCACAAGCCTCCACTTGCAAAGCTTTTGTATACTCCTAGGGCCAATCCTGAAAAGTTCCCTCTCTCAAGATTTATGGAGCTCACAAGAATTATGGTATTGGGTAAGGGATAAGAATCTGGAACAGAAAGGCCATCCATCTGTCTCATGCCTTTGATCCTCCTGCCTTCACAGCCCACCCTGGAAGAAGGGGAAAGAGGCACCAAGCTGGGGGTGGGGGGAATCACAGAGCCCTGGGAAGTAGATGGGCACTGTTGACTCCTTTTTACAGGCAAAGAAACAGACATTAAATAATTTACCCAAGGTCACAGCAAATAAGTGATAGAGCTGGGATCCAAACTCAGGTTTGATTCTCTCCAAAACCCATGCTCCTTCAACCACCCCCATTAACAGAGTACATTCAAGAGGGTTAATTATATCACAACCTATTAGTCATCAACTACAGTCATATTAATCTATAACAGTGGTAATCAATTGGGGGCAGTTTTGGCCACAGTGGACATTTGGTAATGTCAGGAGACATTTTTGGTTTGTTGTCAAAACTGGGGGAAGGGTACTACTGGCATCTAGCAGATAGAGGCCAGGGATGCTGCTAAACATCCTACAAAATATAGGACAGCCTCCCACAACAAAGAATTATCTGACCCAAAATGTCAATAGTACGGAACTAGAGAACTCTGACCTGCAAGATTCAGTCTCAACATTGATAACCTACTGATCTTACTTCATTTTTTTAACTTCTCTGTCTGATGCTACATTTCTGACAAACTGATCAGAGGATTCAGTACCACATCATTGCTTATAATAATTATAATAGTTACCATTATCACACTTACTATGTGCCAAATATTAACACTTTAATCATAAAAACAACCAGATGAGGTAGGTATTATTTTAATTCCCATCTTACAGATAAGGAAACTGATGCTTGGGTTATGTAATTTAAGTATTAACCAATTAGAAGAAAGTAGAGTCAAGATTCAAATTCAGGCAAGATCTCATTCTAGAGTCCACATTCTTAACAACAATGCTATACTACTGCATGCATTTTTCTAGGTGACTCTTGCCTCTGTAAAATGAGTTGATATTTTCCAAAAATTACTAATTTGTATACCACCTATGTGATTTTTTCCTTATAACATACTTTCTATACTTTCATTTGCTTAATATTTTTCTTTAAATCTATGTGCTCTTTTTACATAACTTATTTCACGGTATCTGTGAAAACATTTGTCAGGCATAAGGGGTCTCCCTTTTCCCTCGACTTGAACCTGGAAGACTAAAAACTTTTTACTTCTAAGACATTGATATCACAGAGCTGCTACTCTGGCCTCAGACTACAGCACTGGATCCAGGTTTTGTGGGTTCTGACATTTATACTGTTTGGGGACGAGGGTTCTAAGAAAAGGAGTCAAAATTATGAAAGCAATATTATTAGGTCCTCCCAGAGCTTTGAAAAAAGTCATGCAAGTGTGAGGCATGAAGCTTAAGCTTCATTAGCTTCATGGCAAGTCAACTTTGCTAGACTGTCCCGTTATATAAGAAAAATACACCCACCTCTTGTTTTTAGGCCACTGTCATTTGGGTTTTCTTTTACATGCACCTAAATGCAATCCTGATTGACACACTTGTGCTGGTTACAGTTTTTCTAGACACATTAAAATATATGCAAAATTAAACAAAACCTGCTTGGCCATGTACTACCTAAGATTCTTCCCTCTATTCTCCTGTTATCCCTGGATAATTCAACCTCTTTGAGAAATACTGGCCCAAATGTTTGCTACTGTCCCTTCCAATGTAACGTTCTCTGCTCTAGTGAGGGGCTTAAAGTACAAAGGCCAATGTGTCTTCATGAGCCATTTAAGATCCAAAAATAATTAGAACAACAAGAAAAGACACATATATACTCCATCCGGATAAACTGCCAAGGCCCCACTCACATCAAGATAAAAAGCTAATGGGGAAAAAAAATGGTAAATGATTCAGTAACAAGGAGAAAGGGGAGAGGAAGGATATTGGTGAGAAGCCAAATGATTTGAATTTTTGAAAGAGTTGGGAATTAGACACCGTATACTGCAAAGAATGCTGAAAATAGGAAGATTGCTTTAAATTCTCTACAAGCAATTAGCAGCACACAGTTCCCCCTTTCTCACCATCCCCAAAACTCATTACAAAGCCAAACTATCAATCAAGTGTGAGGGTACAATAAAGACCTTTTTAATTTGGTATAGCCTCAAAGTATGTTGATATGATTCAGTTCTACATTTATATAAACTTATGTATAAGTCTACATGAAAAATGTTCCAGTGTTGAAAAGGCACACAAAGTCTTTGCTTCGAGTTTCTTCTCTCAGAAAGCTACTAGAGGATGGGCTAAAGCTTTTGGAAACCAAATCCAGAAAGAATTGCAGGTGTCATCCTTCTACACTACCCCATCTCTCCCTATAAGAATGAATATGAGCTGATATCTGCCTACATGAATAGAAGCAAAGGGGAAATTTCCAAGAGAAAAAAATATCATGGCTTAACAGTCCCAACATATTTTCCAGCTATACATAGCTAAACTCCTTCCTCTCCCCTAATAGTCACAGCTCAGGATTATTCTACCTTCTCCACACCTACTGTTACACAAGCTACTGTATAAAGGCAAAGACAAAATAAACAACTAGAAATGGACATCAGTGCTAGCAATCACAAAGGTGGAGTCAGCAATTTGGTACAAGCTTGAGGGATTTGGAAAAATTATAATGGGACTGAGGAAACAATGATTTCTATTACAAAATACAGGAATTTGGTTAGCTATTTTAAAATGTTAAAGTCAAGCCAATTCATCTTTGACCTAGAAATAAATCTTTTATGACTCATTTTAACAAGATCATATTACAGGAGTAAACAGCTCAGTTATAAGGGAAAAAATAAGAGCTGCTTTTTGGTTTCGCTAACATTGTATCTCTTGCTATGAGAAGTTTATTCCCACATCTAGATCAGTAATCCAAATTCAAAACAATAAAATAATCACCTTCTCTACATTCTGATGGCATCCACATCTTTGTCATAAATTTCTTGACAATTTACCTTTGAAATAAGCTTTACCCCATGTCTTACATCTGACGTAGTGAAGTTGCGATGCCTCAGTCCTAATCACAGCTCCACCACCTAGCACTATGGGAAAATATCATGGGCCTCGATTTTCTAATCCGTAAAATAACGTCTTTGCACAAGGTGACTTATAATGCTCCTCCCAACTCTAACACTCTACAATAAACTGATTGCAAAAAAACTCAAAAGTAGGACGTAAAGTGCTTTTTACTAGAAACTGA
Organism: Cabassous unicinctus; assembly: GCA_029593785.1. Classification (NCBI taxonomy): domain Eukaryota; kingdom Metazoa; phylum Chordata; class Mammalia; order Cingulata; family Chlamyphoridae; genus Cabassous; species Cabassous unicinctus. The sequence goes on from JAQZBX010095603.1 coordinate 5,856, forward strand.
GCGAGATGCAAACCAACGAGGAGGAGTTGAAGAGAGAGAAGCACTCCTGCTGAACACCCTGCTCTTTCCTCTGAAAGGAGCATGCATTCAATGTTTCTGAGCTGAGGGAAGTTCTGCCGCAGGGGAGCAGTAAATGGAGAGAGATTAAGAAGACCCAGAAAGAGACAGCTGCATCCCCTACTGAAGGTTTGAAACCACTCAATCATGTATTGTATTGAACAGCAACTCCAATCTGGTGCTTTCCTTGCCTAAAGAAACCTGAAGAATAACTTAATTTTTTTTTACATTTTTCACATTTCACTTACATGTCACCTGAAAGACAGAAACACTCTGGATGATCTCTTTCAACCAACTCAGAGCTTGGTTTTGCCAGCACATTCCTCTTATATTTACCCTTCTCCAAATGTCTGGTTGCAACAGTTTCAGAATCAGTGTCTCTCCTCATCCACATGATAGCATGTTGAGCATTTGCAGGAGGTATTTCTTCACCTTCTCCTTAGAATACATTTTCTTTGTTTTCCTTGCAAGTAGCTGTAGCTTTGAAAGGGTCAGGTACACCTTTCTTTAAGATGCCTCTGCAGGCTTGCAGATCTTCTTGTTATTCATCCTTGTTATTATCCTGAACTATATACCCCAACCTCCCACTCACCTACTCAACGTAGCTCCAGTCTGCCAGCTTCTTGTTTATAGTTTCCCTTCACCCCTTGGGCCTTAGACTACTTCTCCAGCTCCAAATTCCAGCTTTACCCCTGGACTATGATTAGGCTCCTAGTTAAGATTCCTCCTCAGTAAATACTCTGTCCAATTCAGCCTGACCTAGAAATGATGGATACTTGTGACCAATGTCCCCATCAGGTCAGCCCACAAGCCGAATCCAGACCAGTCTGACAATCCAGGCTGGTAAGGGAATTCCCAGAAAATCATGGACCAGGTGAGGGACCAGGTTCAGATCAAATGACTAAGACAATGAGGCTCCTGTCTCCAGCCTATGTTGTTGGTAGGTGACTGAGAACCAACTCCTGAATATCATGTCATCCCCATCAGCTCCCCAAGTCCCACAAAAGTGATTCCTACAAACAAATCCCCCCTCGTTGGTGTGAGTGGCCCATAATGTTGGTGTTCCCTATGGCAAATGACCCCCGATTGAAGAAAGGAATCATTAATTCTGCTTAGCCTTATAAATGGAAAGCAAAACAAGAGCCCTATGAAAATTAGGAGCACTCATAGAGCTCATTCACAAGAAATAGGAACTGGTGACTATCTTTTGATGCAGAAAAGTTAAATGTCAATGAAGGGAAAGTAAAACATCAGTTCTGATGACATAGCTGTCTTTGCTCATTCTCCTATATATCTATGTTCTAAGAAAGTATATTTATTTGACTAAGCATTGCAATGTTATACTCATAAAATTAATTGGAATTTTATTTGTATCATTATCTACTTACTGATATTTTGAGAAATATTGGCATTTAAAGCTCTCCAAGCACAATTGTGGAGGAATAAAATTCTCCCCCAAGAGCTCAATGGATTTGAACCATCCTAATTACCTCTGCACTAGGCTGCTACTCAGTGGTCTCTAGCCTTTCAAAACAAGGTTTTGAAGGGGAAATGTTCACCTTACAAGACTTTAGACTATCTTGTTCTTCCTCTTGGAAGAAAGCATCAGGCATTCTCTTCTCACTGTTAGCTTCTGGCTGATCCTCAGAACACCAGGATATTCATAGATGCTGGCAAGGAAGCTCCAGCACCTTCCTCTGAAAGTCTGAGTCATCTGAAAACTGGTCCAGATCAAAGCAGATGTCATCTGCTGCTCATGCTAAACAGAGGTAGCATTTTGTAATGATATGAAAACATAGCTAAGAGAATGTAGACCTGGGTTCTAAGCCCAGCTCAGCCTTGAACTGGACATGTGAATCTGAGCAGGTCTGGTGGGCCTCTGTGAATCTATGTCTTCATCTGTCATGGAATAATATTTTCCCTAAAAACCTTACAGGGTTGTTATGCACTTCAAATGAGAGAAGTGTGAAAGTGCTTTGAAAAGATTAGTTCTCTGTACAAATGCCAGGTCACAGTCACTACAGAGTGACACCTCATGTTAGTTGGGGAGATGGGTTTTTGGTTCCAAAGATTTCCCAGGTCATATTTGCCACACACCCATCCCATTCCTAGGTATATCATCTGAAATAGCTTCATGATGCTTCATTGATGGAAAATATTCCAAGCATCCTTACACCAAAGATCATTTCACTATTGTTCTCATTCATGCAATTCTTATATACAAAGCAAGAGCTGAGTAATTCAACCTACATGTGTAAACCCATTGCCTTCTGTTAGTGGGACCAAGAGTAGAAATGGGATGAAAGAGGAAAGAGGGATAAAGAAAGTGTGATGCTATTTTGGTCTTTCTATACAAAACCTTACCCAGAATCTGTCCTAAACATCTTAGCTTCTCTTATTGGTGAAAATATTTCCTGTTTCAGTTTTTGTCACTGCCTTGGAGACAGATGAGCCTCCTGGCAGCTTGATCACATCTTCATCAGTAGCCTCAGCAGGCTCTTCCACCTGCTCGTGTTGTCTTTCACATCCATCCAAATTGTCACTGTAAGGTCAATCAGAGAGAGGCACAGCTGTTCCAGTGCACTTTCAACAGGATCACTATTTTATGCCCTTCTCCACTCACCATTCCTCAGCCTCAGTCCAGAGTCTCAGGCCTTTTTTTTTCTGTCCAGCTCACACAGCCCTATTATTTATTTTGCTCTTCCTCAGCAGTGGATCCAATATTAGCTCCTACAATTCAATCACAATTCCTAGCCTGAAGTTCAGACCTAAGGAATACCTAATCTTCCTACTAATCCTTCTGATCTTTAAATGAAAAGTTCACAGTGACTTTGGTTGTAGCCAGTAATGAGCCCTTAAGTCACCAACTATATTTGTCTGTTTTACTCTCAAAATCAGGGCAACAGGAGCATTCTATTGGCAGTTAGCCAGTCCTTCCAGTGCCATTGCTCTGTCATCAGTAAGCATACAGTTTCATATTTGAGATGAGAGCCCTGGTGGCCCCACAACACCTTACAGAAGTTAGACGTTATGATAGCATTTTGTGAAGGTCACCAATTTGTGTTCCTGTACGCAAATACTCCAGTATTCTAGATTCTAAGGCAAATAAAGTTTATCAAAAACCTTTTTCTCTTGCTTAAAATCTAATGGCAGTAACATATATACAACTCAAAATTTCACATTTTAGCCACTTTCAGGCATACAATTCAGTGATCTTAAATACATTCACAAAATTGCACTACAATTATTATCATCCATTACCCCAACTTTATCATCACCTTAGAAAAATGCACCCATTAAGCAATAACTTCCCCTTTCTCTCACCCCCATCTCCTGGTAACTAGTAATAGATCTGCATCTATGAATTTGCTTATTCTAGGTTTTTCATATAAGCACGGTCATACAATATTTGTCTTTTTGTGTCTGGTTTATTTTCTTCCACATGATGTCTTCAAGGTTCATCCATGTTGTAATGTGTATCAAAACTTCATTCTTTTTATAGTTGAATAATATTCCACTGTGTGTGTGTACCATAACTTGATCATACATCTATAGATGGGCATTTGGTTTGCTTCCACCTTTTGGTTTTTGTGAATAATGCTACTATGAACATTGGTGCACAAATATCTGCTTGAGTCCCTGCTCTCAATTCTCTTGGGTGTATGCTAAGGAGTGGAATTACCATATGTTTTAGTTTCATAGGCTGCTCAAGAATAAACATTGGCTGACTTTCAGGAAGATGGCAGACTAAAAAGACATGGGACTCTCTTCTCTCCCAGAAAAATAGCAAGAAGACAGGCATAAATGGCCTGGGAAAAAAATCTTCTAGGGTTTAGGACACCACCCAGAAGACAGAGGGGCAAAGAAAAATAATCACAATGGCAAAACTGTGAGTTAAAAACCATGGCTGCCGGCATCTACTCCCACCTATAGATACTTTTGAATTCTCAGGCCTGGGGGCCTGCGGCTACAGACACAGGGGGCCCCAGGGATACACATCCTCAGGAAAGGGGAGAGAGAGGAAAACAGCCTAAGGCTGATTCAGCTTTTGACCCACAAGTTTGGTCTACTATTTCCCACGAGCGCTTCCAGGCCCTGTGGGACCGGGTCATTGTTTGCCTTGGGAGCTGGCAAGGGGCTAAAGAGATCCGACCCTCTCAATTTCCCTCTCTACTGATTGGGACTGGTTGTTGAGGACACAGAGGGGAATGGAATTATTTCCTTCCTGGGAAAAGTGAGGGGGCTGCAAGCAAAGGTTGGAGAACTACCTCTGAGAAAATTTGAATTCAAGGCTCTTTAGCCTCTAGGCAAGATCCTCTATCACACTGATCCAATCCAAGTTGCAGCAAACACACTCCCATCAGGGATTGAACTGACAGGACTGCCAAAGAGTGCCATCTGCTGGAGGATCAAGGAAGTACAGCTGAGGATATTAAAAGTATTAATAAATAAGTAAGAGAGGTTTTTTCCGGCCTTTATATCCTCCCTACCCAAGGCCCTAGGAAGCAGGTCTGCAACTCATTACTGGGTCCAGGGCCCAGGTTTGAGAAACTTTCGGGGACAATCCTAAAGACCCAGAACAGGTTAACCAAGAATCAAAGAACAGCAGTAACACACAGCCTCCCACACTAAATCCCTAGAAAAGAGAGAGAAATTGAGCATCTAAGTAAACTCACCATCCTAATCAGATGCCTAGACATCAGCAAAAAATTACAAGCCATACTAAGAAAATGGAAGAAATGGACCAAGAAAAGAAATATATTAAAGCCCCAGAAGATATGCAGGATTTGAGACAACTAATCAATGAGATACACACAATTTTCCAAATTCAAATTAATGAGTTTAACAGCAATATGGCTAAAGAGATAAAAAGATATCAAGAAGACACTGAGTGAGCACAATGAAGAATTTGAAATCCTGAATAGAAAAGTAACCAATCTCATGAGAATGAAAGACATGATAGGTGAGATCAAAAACACATTAGAGAAGCAGATGTAGCTCAAGTGGTTGATGGCCTACCTCCCACATGGGAGGTCCAGGGTTTGGTTCCCAGTGCCTCCTGAAAAAAACAAAAACAAACAACAAGCAAAACAAATGAAAAAGCCAAATCAGGGAAGCCAATGTGGCTCAGTGGTTGAGTGCCAGCTTCCCACATATGAGGTCTGGAGGTCCCGAGTTCAATCCACAGTTCCCAGTACCTCATTAAAAAAAATTTTTTTTAATTAAAAAAATCAGTGACCTAAAACAGCAGACTCAAAATAAAGAAGAAAGAATAGCTGATACAGAAGACAGAACAGCTGAGAAAAGAACAGTGAGAGAAAAGAATGGAAAAAATTGAGCAAAGGCTCAGGGAGTTGAATAATAACATGAAACAGAACAGCATTTGTGTCATGAAGTTCCAGAAGGACAAGAGAAGGGAAAAAGGGCAGAAAGCGTATTTGAGGAAATAATAGCTGAAAATTTCCCAACTCTCACAAAAGAAATGAACTTACATGTCCAAGAATCACACCGTACCCAATCAGAATAAATCCAAATAGACCTACGCCAAGACACATACTACTCAGAATGTCAAATATTAAAGATAAAGAGAAAATTCTCAGAGCAGCAAGAGAGAAGCAAACAATCACGTACAAGGGACGTCCAGTAAGACTTAGTGCAGATTTCTCTTCAGGAACCATGGAGGCGAGAAGACAGTGGTATGATACAATTAGGAAACTGAAAGAGAAAAACTGCCAGCCAAGAATTCTTTATCCAGCAAAACTGTCCTTCAAATATGAAAGTGAGGAAGCGGGTGTGGCTCAGTGGATAGAGCCCCCGTTTACCATATGGGAGGCCCGGGTTCACATCCCGAGGCCTCCTTGTGAGGGCACGTCGGCCTGAGCGGTGCCGTGGGCTGATGCAGCAACCTCACAGCAGGAAGTGGGTGTGGCGCAATGGATAGAGCACCCGTTTACCATATGAGAGGCCCCGGGTTCACTTCCCG
>JAQZBX010095604.1:0-11895 GCA_029593785.1 Cabassous unicinctus
ATGGGTAGATTCAACTTTAAGAACATGTATAAAATATAACACAAACATCACTCAAATATTTTTCAGAACTTTTTTCAAGAAATTTTCACTTGGAAACTCCAGATATTTGTGGAACATTCTGCATATAGATCTGTTAATCCCTTTTTTCTGTAGGCTATAAGTAATGGGATTTATTAATAATGGCACCATGGCTCTGAGAAGATTATTAAAAGATGCTTCACTTGCATTGGGACCAAATACAGAAATCAACCCAGAAATTACAAACAAAATAAGAATTGCCAACTGTGGGGTACAGGTGGATAAGGCTTTGTTATGGGCTTCCACAAAATGCATCCCAAGCACCATTGGAAAGATATCAATATATGACTTAAGCAAAAAAGCAGAACATGAGAATGTAATAAAAGCACTGATAGCTAAGTCTACAGTCTCTGAAAACCAAAATTCTGAAGATGAAATCCTCAAAATTTGAGGCACATCACAGAAATATTGCTGGATCACATTGGACTTGGTGAAGGAAAGTCTGAACATGGCACCTGTGTGGAAAGCAGAATTTACAAGCCCACTTGCCCATGAGCCACAGGCTGCCTGAGTGCAAAGGTTTGGAGTAATAGTGAACCTTTAGTGCAGAGGGTGGCAGATGGCAACATAACAATTGTTGGGAAAAACGGTGCTCACTGGGACACGGAGACTGATGATGACAGGCAGAAAGTTTATTGGGAAGCCTTCCCAACAGAGGGGGTCTGAAGAATAGACTTCAGCCTCACTGACTGCATGGTGGGGGTCTGACGAGAGACTTCAGCCAGTCCCTGGAAAGGGGGGATTTGAATTTATACAGTACATTCCTAGGTGGGGAAATGATAGTCATTGGGAGGGGGTCAAGGGTTTGAGTAAGGTGCAGGGACCAATAGGAAGCCCTAGGGGTGAAAATTTTCCCTAGTAAGGCTAGAGGGTAATGGGTTAGGGAGTTATGTTTTCTTGGAATGCTGGAGGAGAAGGTGGTGCTTTGATGTGGAGGGAGTGAAGCTCTTTATCTCACTGTACTTCCATCTTCACATGGTCTCTTTGTTCAATCTTTGGGGAAGTGTCCGGCTTTCAGACTCATAGGCTTAAGGGGAGGGGATTGTCCTTCCTTAAAATATGTCATGGGGAATTGAGCCACAGCTTGTTAATTATTGCAAACCTAGTGAAGGGGAACTCCTAGCAGCGATCACAGGACATAACCACAAGGAAGGCCAGCTATGTGGATACAAATAAGATGAACAGGAAAATCTGAGCAGAACATTCTGTGAGATAAATCAATTTACTGCCTGTCAGAGAATTCACAATAAACTTAGGAACAATAACTGAAATGCATCAAAGATCTATGAGGGATAAATTGCCTGTAAAGTAATACATTGGAGCGTGTAGATATGGGTTAGTTACAATGACAGTAGCAGTGAGAAGATTCCCATTAAAGACTCCCAGATAAATCATTAAGAAAAGCAGAACTTGCAAGATTTGGATCTCCCAGAAGGTTGACACATCCATTAGTAGGAATTCCGTGAAGATGATGAGGTTGCCCATTCTTCTAATATACTGCAATTTCCCTATAGTCAAAGTATAAAATGATAGGAAGATGATTAAAAAATGAAAAAATATTTTGATCATAAAAGAGAATCTGATTTCATTAAATGATTTAAAACCAAGACCTATAAACCTACCAATTATAAAGTTACATTTTATTACTGCAAATGTCTTTTGAAACTCTGCATGGATATATTAAGTGATTGGTTTCTTATTTTCTTCATCAGCAAATGATCATCTTAGATATGTTCTGTAAAAGAGCCTCCTTATCAGCCCATTTATTTGAACATTGTATAACTATAACTGACTCACCTTATTATAAAATCTTCTTTGGCTATCTTGATCTATCCATTGATATTTGAAGGATTATTTTTTCTTAGGAAGATTAAGTTCCATGAAAAGCCATAGCAAACCACTGTTTTCTCTAAATTTCTTAGCTATCCTTTACAATCTAGCTCATGCACTATTTCATTCATAGTACTTGTATTAATACAATATTTAAGTAATTTTTTTATTATATTTTCAATCTTTTGAGTACTGTCTATGTATCACATATGTATCATTAGAAATCCATTTTAAGTCTAATGACCTTTAATAAACACTAGAATTAGAAAGAACAGACACTCTATTAGAATCTACTTTAATATTGGGAAGAAACAATTAAGTACTTTAATGATTTTATACACATCACATGTATTTCAATTAAATGTTCATTGCCAATTTTGAAGAAGCACATGGATTAAAAGATAAAAATATACCTGAGCTAAGTGAAAACTAGTTTATCTTCTGTCACATGAATATTTATTCTGCAAACCTTATAGAGAAAACAAAATTTGTGATACTGCCTCTTTTATCACTGAGTAAAATTCCCAGAGTCACTACTCAGGCACTCACATTTATCTGTAATCATATAACAAATTCTGCTTCTAAATTCTACAAAAACAAGGTTAGTCTTCATGAAAGACACACATGGGTCATACCTCTCAGAGACTCTGTCGAAATAGTGATTTCATCCTCCAGAGAGGACAGATTTCCTGATAGGTAAGGATTCTTTGATTATACCCTGGCGATTTGTTAAATTTGTAAGAGTGCTTATTAGCAATAAACTTAGCAATAATTTTTGTTAAAAAAAGTGAATATTAAAAAAATGACACACTGCTGCAATTCAATGCATATTCAATTTATGTCTGATAATAATTATAATTTATTCTCTTTATAGTATATCCACAAAAATTTTGCAAACTGAATAAAACTATACTTTCTATGGTTTTGGACTAACATTATTTCACAAAGGAAAATCATATACTGTTCAAAAATAATAACAATATCAAAAACATTGAATAATCCACTCGTAATTATAAAATCAAAGAAAGATGAGATACCTTTTAGAATTGAATTTAAAAGGAAACAAGAAAAGGAAAAGAGGATGTGGCACAACGGCAAACTCTTCACAAAAGTGTTTTGAAGAGATCCTTGCATATGGAATGCAATTAATCATGTTAGTTTCCCCTTAGAATGTGAGGTATCACCCAAAAAACAATTCTGAGAAAGTAACCCCATTTGTCATTACTCAGAAAATTCAGATTAATAGCTGGCAATCTGATGAGTATCAGAACATAGGAGGGTCTAAGAAGCTCCAAGAACTGTTGAATATGAAGGCTCAAATATAGAAGTTTCCAAATAACCGTATGGGATCTCAACCCATTTATTAAAGTCAGCAGGGAGAGTTGTTGAACAGAGATAAAGTAGACTCTACAGAAGCAGAAATCCCCCATTGCTCTCTATCAGCCAGGCTTCGCTTAACCAGAGTGGTGAACACTCAGCTAGGGCTTCAGAGTGCCCAGCAGATCTTTGCCTGCTTTCATCATCACTGCATGCTCTCTTTTTCTGTAGGTGTATTTCAGGGGGAAAAAAAGACTCTGAAGGAATGTGTAGCTTGACAGAGGCTAGAAAGTGTCCCTGATATGGCAAGGATAATTCAGATTGTAACAAAATAAATAGAAGAACTGGGCTCATGTGCTATTGTGAGATGAATAAAAGTAAAAATGATGTTCAGGTATCTGATAAAGCCATTCTATTTTTATTTTCATGGAAATATAGCAATGAAAATAAGTTAAGAGTAGGCAAAACACTTAAAATATATATTATCTTAGATTCTGTGGAATATTGAAGACATAAATTAATAGAATTTACTTAAATCATCTAGCATTTTATATTAGTTTAAGGGACACTTTGTATCCTAAAAATTATTGAAAACCTGAAGAACTTATGATCATTTGGCTTTTATCTATGGAAAATTATCATATTATAAAATAAAATGGATATAATATAAATATTAACTTTATTAAAATAATAAAATATTTATATTTTAATGCAATAATACTTTTAAAAATATTTCACAAAACTGAATTAAAAATATTGAGAAGAAAGAAATAGTTTAGATTTTTAGAAGAGTTTTTCATCCTGGCTTACTGGGAGATAACTGAATTATAAAATCTTTCATCATTCATTATGTTGTACTATGATGTTGTTGTGGAAGTGTATGAAGAAAATAAAGCTTTTAACATATATATGGTTTGAAAAGTAAAGTATGTGATTAGTGCTTTCTGATCATTTTTACTATTCTTTAAAGCTAACATTCTGCAACTAATTTCAACAAGTGGTGATTTCTTAAATAATTTTTGCTATGTAGATTCTGAAACCATATTAATGATTTTTGCCTATTCAATTAGATTAAATCCATTGCTCTGTTTAGCAATTTGAATGGATCTTTACCCATGCATGTTTTTGTAAGATAATGTATTCTTTTTCTGGAAAATCTTGACTCATAGCTGAAAAAAGATAATCCATTTTGACATATTTAATTATAAAATACCAAAATAAATCACATTTATTAATATCACAAATTCAATCAGAATGTTCTTTAAGTATGTCAAGTTATGTGAAGGACCAATGTATTCTAAAATTCTAAGTTTCACATGAAACACAAATTTTACCATTAATAGATAAAAAAGGTTAAGTTGTTTTTCATTGCATTCATTTTTTAGAAAATGTTCTGCCAAAAGATTTTCTGTCTGGTTACTCTTATTTTATTCCTCACATTGGTATTTTGTTTTCATTATCTTTTATAATTAAGTATTTTTCTATATTGATAAGTTGTATGTTTACAGAAAAATCATGCATAAAATACAGGAGTCACATATACCACCCAACCAAAAGCAATTTGCAATGGTGTGGGATATTTGTTACAATTCATAATAGCATAGTTTTATAATTGTAATATTAATAATGGCCCACAATTTAACTTAGGATTCACTGTGTAGTATAGTTGTATGGATTTTTTTAAAAAATTTCTGTTACCATATATATAATCTCATATTTACCCTTTTAATTCTTTTCAGATGTATTTCCATGCTGTTAATTGCATTCACAATATAACGCTACCATAACCACTATCCAGTAAACATTTTTATCATTTTAAGTAGGAACCCATTTTAATCCTGAACTTCTAATTCCCTATACACACTCTGCCCCTCAATAACCTATATTCTATATTCTGAGTCTATGAATTTGCTTATTCTAATTGTTTAAAATCAGTGAGATCTTACACTATTTGCCCTTTTGTGTCTAGCATATTTCACTCAACAAAATGTCTACAATGTTCATCTGTATTGTTGCATGTATCATGACTTCATTCCTTTTCATCGATGATTAATATTCCATTGTGTGTGTGTGTGTGTGTGTGTGTGTGTGTGCGCCACATTTTATTAATCCATTCATAGTTGATAGGCACTTGGTTTGCTTCCATTTTTTGCAATTGTGAGTAATGCTGTTCAAATATCTATCCAAATGTCTGCTTTGTATTCTTTCGGGTACATAATTAGTAGTTGAATTGCCAGCTCATTTGATAGTTGTATACTTAGCTATCTGAGGAAGTGCCAGACTCTTCCACAACAGCTACAAAATTTTACATTGCCACCAACAATGAATGAGTGTGCCTATTTTTCCACATCCTCTCCAACACTTATTTTCCATGTTTTAAATACCAGCCATTATAATGGGTGTGAAATTGTATCACATTGTGGTTTTGATTGGCATTTTCCAAATAGCTAATGATGTTAAGAATCTTTTCATGTGCATTCTGGGCATTTGTATATCATCTTTGGTGATATGTCTGTTCAAGTCTTCGCCCATTTTTAAATCAAGTTGTCTTTTTGTTGGTAAATTGAAAGATTTCTTTATATATTCTCAATATTAATCCTTTAGCATATATGTGGTTTTGAATTATATCCCCAATGTATAGTATATTTTCTCATATTACTTCCATGATATAGACCTTTGAGGAACAAAATTGTTTTTTTGTTTGATTGTTTCTTTAATTTTGGTGAGGTCCGTATTTTTTATTATTTCTTTTTTTTGCTCGTGATTTGGCTTTAATGACCAAGAAACCATGGCCTAAGACAATGTACTGGAGATGCTTTCATATATTTTTTTTTTCTAGGAGTTTTGTAGTGCAAGCTCTAATATTAAGGTCTTTGATCCATTTTAAGTTGATTTTTATACATGGTGAGAGATAGGTGTTCTGCTTATATTTTTTATTTTTATTTTTTTTGCAAATGGAGATCCAGTTTACCCAGGACCATTTGCAGAAGAGACTATTCTTTTACAATAGTGTGGGCTTTGCCACCTTAACAAAAATCAGTTAGCCATAAATGTGAGGGTTGATCTTGTGATCTTGTGCATCCTTGTGCTAGTACCATGCTACTTTACTTACTGTGGCTTTGTAACAAGATTTAAGACCAGAAATTGTAAGTCCTCTAATTTCATTCTTCTTTTTCAAGATGGCTTTAATTCTTCAGGACCTCTTACACTCTTACAAAATAAATTTGATGGTTGACATTTCCCTTTCTACAAAGAAGAGTATTGGAAATTTTATTGGTATTGAATTAAATCTATAAATTTCTTTGAGTAGTATTGTTATCTTAATTATATTTATTTTCCAATCCATGAACACACAGTGTTCTCCTATTTATTTAGGTCTTCTTTGATTTCTTCTAGCTGTGTTTTGAAGTGGTTTTATTGATATATATTCACATACCACACAAGGAAGTGAATGTGACTCAAACAGTTGGACACCCACCTACCACATGGGAGGTCCTGGGTTCAGTTCCTGGTGCCTCCTAAAGAAGATGAGTAAGACAGCAAGCTGATGTGACAGGCCGGTGCAACAAGGTGATGCAACAAGATGATGCAATGAAGAGACACCATGAGGAAACATAACAAGAGACACAGGTGGAGCAGAGGAGGCTCAAGCCATTGTGTACCTCCCACTCACATGGGAGGTCCCAGGTTCAGTTCCAGGTGCTTCCTAAAAAACAAAAAATAAAAAAAGAACACAAGCACACAACGAACAGACACAGAGAGCACAAAAACAATGAGGAGAGGGAAAAGTAAATAAATAAATAAATAAATAAATAAATAAACAATTGCTTTCAGTAAATTCAGAAAGTTGAGCATTAATCACCAGAATCAATTTTAGACAATTTTAATTACTACAAAGAGAAAACAGACTCTCAATCCTTATACCATTCCCTAGGCCCACATAACCACTACTCTATTTCTGTCTATATAGATTTTTGTATTCATATTTTATACAAATGTATTCATACTATAGATAGTGTATTTTGTTTGGTTTCTTTCACCTAGCATAATGTTTTTTTTTTCTTTTAATTATTGTAATTTTTTAAATTTGAGAAGTTGTAGGTGTTCATAAATGTCATGTAAGAAACAAAACATTCCCCTATATGCCCCCATTGCTAACACTTATCATTTTTTGTGGTACCTTTGTTAAAACTGATGAAAGAATATTAAAATATTACTAACCATAGTCCATAGTTTGCATTAGGTGCATTTTTTCCTTATACAATCCTTTTATTATCACCTTGTAATAGGGAAGTACATTTGTTATAGTTCATGTAAGAACATTCCTATATTTGTACTATCAACTACAGTTTTCATCCAAAACAGAGTTTACTGTGTTATATATTTTCATTTTTGATACTCTAGCTTTTTATTAGTAGCATACATGACCCCAAACTTCCTCTTTCAACCAAATTCACATGTATAATTTAGCACTATTACCCTCAAAATAATGAACTATCATCACTTCTATCCATTAACGACCTTTACATTCAATTTAAATACAATTTCTTCACAAATTAGCATTAACTTCCCATTCTTTACCCCCATTTCATCTCCATGTGAACTATATTCTAGATTGTAAATCTATGAGTTTGTTTATTATTATTAGTTCATATTATTGAGACCATACAATAACATTTTGTGTTTGGCTTATTTAACTCAACATAATGACTACAAGGTTCACCCATGTTGTCATATGCATCAGGACTTCATTCTTTCTCAGAGCTCAATAATAATCCATCATATGTATATACTACATATATTAATCCATTCATTGATTGATAGATATTGAGTTGTTTGAATCTTTTGGTAATTGTTAATAATGACACTATGAACATTGATGTGCAAATGTCTGTTTGCATCCCTGCTTTCAGTTCTTTTCAGTATATAACTAGTAGTGAGATTGCCAGATGTTCTGCTAGATAAAATGCTTTGCTATTGTTTTGCTATATCTATCTATCTATCTATCTATCTATCTATCTATCTATCCATCCATGTATCTATATAGAGTGATATGATGACATAATTAACTCAAGTATAAGAAAGCTATACACAGACATATATTTATTTATTTTTATTAAACTTCTGTTAATAATTGGGAGAATATAAAATGGTCAAAGGATTGTCTACAAACAGGGGCCCAACTGCACATCATAATTCTTCACAATATACATACATTTAGATATAAGTTCAACTTACCTGGCCCACATCTGGCCAGAGTTCTGACTGGATAAAACATAAATATATATATGCATATGTGATTAATAAGTCCATACTGACAATTAGAGTGAAAAACAAGAATAAGATAATCAATCAAAAGTTTAAATCAATATTGAACAGTCACAAAATGACAGAAAAATAAAGCAGTCTTACTTACAAACTCACCAATATGTAGCTATCACCTGGGAAGTCACAAATCAGCCACCGATACCAGAGTCTTGATTGAAAACAGAGTCCCAGGGTGGGACTTCAACTGGCCTCACCAGGGACTGTCCCTTTTATTGCACTTATAATCAATGAACTCAATACTAGAGATGCCAACTTGTGAATACTGCATCAATTCCTGAGGAAGTGGCCAGCCTCCTCAGTAAGAAACACAACACTCCCCAGGCAGTACATTCCAAGGTTTCGGCATCAGTCCCTGAGAAATTGGCCAACCTTCCAAGGGAGGAACACAACCCTACCCAGAATGCACCCTTTCTGTTCTTTTTTGTTACAAAACACCCCCAATGTGCTCACTGTTCCAGTTCTCATCATTCCTCCTGAAATATGAAATGTGCTGACCAGCATGTCATTGGTTTGCTGAGTAAAAAAGTTTCCTGCATGATGTTTCACTTTTAGGTTTGAACAATGCTCACTAATTTTTTTCTCAATACACCAGATCATATGGCAATTCTATACTTAGCTTCCTGAGAAACCAACAAAGTGTCTTCCATAGCCAATGCAACATTTTGCATTGCCTCCAGAAGTGAATGAGTGCTGCTATTTATCTACATCCTCTCCAACATTTGCAGTTTTCTGTTTTTCTAATAGTGGCCATTCTAGTCAGTATGAAATTATATCTCTTTGTAGTTTTATTTTTGCATTTTCCTAATAACTAGTGATGTTGAACATCCTTTAATGTGCTTATTTGTCATTTGTATTTCTTCTTGGAAAAATGCCTATTCAAATCTTTTGCCCATTTTTCATTGGTTTGTCTTTTTATTGTTCAGTTGTAGGAAATCTTTATATATTTTGGATATTGAACTCTTATCAGATATGTGGTGTGCAAATACTTTCTCCCAGTAAGTAGATTGTCTTTGCACTTTCTTGAAAAAGTCCTTTGAAGTTCAAATGTTTTTAATTTTGAAGAGAATCCATTTATCTTTTTTTCCTCTTTCATTGCTTGTGCTTTCCATATAAAGTCTAAGAAATCATTGCCTATAATAAGATATTGAAGATGCTGCCCTATATTTTCTTTTAGGAGTTTTATGGTTTTGGCTCTTATATTTAGGTCTTTGATACATTTTGAGTTAATTTTTGTATAAGGAGTGAGATAGGGGCTCTCTTTTATTCTTTTGGATATAGATATCCAGTTCTCACAGCACCATTTGCTGAAGAGACAATTCTGTTCCAGTTTAGTGGACTTGGTAGCTTTGTCCAATATCAATTGGCTATAGATGTGTCAGTCTATTTTTTGAACTCTTAAATAATTTCTGTTGGATCTGATGTCCACTGGAAATATATTTTGAACTTACATCTATATTTATGACAGTACCATGCTGTTTTGACTTCTGTAGCTTTGTAAAATGCTTAAATTCAGGAATTGTGAGTCCTTTGATTTTGTTCTTATAAAATATATTTTTGGCTAATCAGAGTTCATTTCCCTTCCAAATTAATTTGGCATTTGACTTCTCCATTTCTCCAAGTAGGTCGTTGGCATTTTGACTGGGATTGTGTTGAATTTGCAAACCAATTTGGATAGAATTGATATCAAATGATATACAATTTTTCAATCTGTAAGTACAAAATGTCTTCCCATTTGTTTAGGTCTTCTTTTTTTTGCAGGTTTTGTAGTTTTCTGTGTTCAAGTCAAGTCCTTAGTTAAATTTATTCTTAGATATATGATTCTTTTATTAACTATTGCAAATGAATTTTTTTCTTCTTTCTCAGAGTGCTCATTACTAATTTATAGAAAGAGACTTATCATCATATATTTATCCTGTATATTGCCACATTTCTGAACTTATTAACTCTGAGACTATTGTAGATTTTTTGGAACTTTCTATTTACAGGATCATGTCATCTCCAAATAGTGAAGTTTTACTTCTTCTTTCCAATATGAATGCTTTTATTTCTTTTCCTTGCCTACTTGTTCTAGCTGGAATTTCTATCACATGTTGAAGTACAGGGGTGACAGTGGCCATCCTTGTCTTATTCCACATCTTAGAGGGAAAACTTTCAGTATTTCGTCATTCATTATGATATTAGTTTTGCAATTTTCATTTATGCCCTTTATCATGCAGAGGAAGATTTCTTCATTCTTATCTCTCAGAGTGTTTGTATGAAGAAAGGATGAAGCATTGTCTCAAATGCCTTTGATGCCTCAATGAAGATGACCATATAGTTTTTCACTTCAATTTGTAAATGTGTTGTAATATATTAATTAATTATTTTATGTTCAACCACCCTTGCATACCTGGAAAAAAGCCACTTGATCATGCTGTAAAATTATTTTAATGTGCTGTTGGATTCCCTTTGCAAAATTTTGTTGAAGATTTTTACATCTATATTCATCAGATTAATTCATCAGAAATTTTCATTTTTTTGTAGTTTGTTTTGTAATCTGGCTTTGCTATCAGAGTGATGTTGACTTATTAGAATGATTAGGTAGTGGTCCTTCCTCTTCAAGCTTTTGGAAGAGTTTGAACAGGATTTCTCTTAATTCTTCTAGGAATAATGAAGGATTCATTTGTGAAGCCATATGGGCCTGGTCTTTTCTTAGGTGGAAGGTATTTGGTGACTGATTCAATCTCTTTATTTGTGTTTGGTTTGTTGAAGTTTTCTATTTCTTCAGAAGTCAGTGTAGGTTTTGGTGTGTTTCTAAGAATTTGCCCATTTCATCTATGTTGTCTAATTTGCTGGCATACGTTTGTTTATAGTATCCTCTTATGATCCTTATTATTTCTATGCGGTCAGTAGTAATTCCCCCTTAATTTCCAATTTTATTTAAACACAACTTCTATCTTTTTTTCAGTCTAACTTAGAGGGTGTATAATTTATTGATTTCACAAAGAAATATCTTTTGGTTTGGTTCATTATGTGTTTATGTGTATTTATACTCAATTGCATTCATTTCCTCTCCAATCATTTTTAATTATTTCTTTCTGCTTCCTATGAGATTAGTTTGATGTTCTTTTTTCTAGTTCCCCTAGCTGTTCCAATAGGTTTTTTTTAAAATTTTTTTTATTTTAGCTCTTCATTCTTCTTTATTGTAGTCATTAGGGCTATTTATTTCCCTCTCAGCACTGGCTTCACAGCATCACATAAATGTTGATATATTTTTTCCCCTTGTGTCAAGATATTTAAGGATTTCTCTTGCAACCTCTTCTTTGACCTAATGAATGTCTAAGTGTGTGTTGCTTAACCTCC
>JAQZBX010095605.1:0-11895 GCA_029593785.1 Cabassous unicinctus
TTATTTTTTCATTATAATTATTATAGAGCTATTGAAAAGGTTTAATAATGATTCAAGACCTGAATGCACACTACTCTGAATGTACCAAGGACCTGTAATGTACTCATTGCATAAAAGTGATATTGGTTTAATATGTATCAATGAAACAGATTTGTTTTAAAAATCGTGGGGATGTCAGTATTCATCTTGGAAGTAAAATCAAACCCATTCTTACATAGAAACAGAATCCTAATATAAACAAATGAAAACCCAGTAACTCAGAGTACAAATAACTTCCAGACTCTAAATTTCTACTATGTCTTATGAAAGACAATGCCAACACCCAGAAGAGAACAAGGGATTTGTAGGGTCCACAAGATAACAAACAGTGACTCAAATGTTTACAAGATATCATGGGGGAGAGGAATGGCTCATAAAGGTCAAGGCCCTAATCCATCAAGCAGAGTGTACTGCCCTCCATTCTATGCACACGTGATTATAGCCACCAATAATGAAAAAATCACAAAAGGAAGACCAATTTAGAGAAAAAGATAATTCCAAAGCTTCATATTTGCCTCTCACGACACTTTTTATCTTAATATATATATTTTAGTGATGCATATCTGTCACATATGAACGTACATAAATTTGAAGTCTAGAGCAGAAATCACAACCTTAGAAAATAAAAGGCATACCACCTTACAGTGGTCCCATCGCCTTTAGAAAATTGAATTTTGATTCATTTTTAAAAATTGGCCAGATATTCTTTGAAACACAACTAATAACTATGATCCTTGGCTCAACTTGGGTGTACAATTCCTGACATCCCCACGATTTTTAAAACAAATCTATTTTAATGAGACATATTAAACCAATATGTTTTTTATCCAATGGCTATATTCCCTGGTCCTTGGTATATTCTCAGTGGTGTGCATTCATCTCCTCAATCATTTTTAAACCTTTTTAATAGCTCTATAAAAATTATAATTAATAAAGACTTTCCAGAAGAATAAAGAAAAAATTTTCACTTCTCAATCCATTTCTTGTTAATGAAAAATTAAGTTGTTTTTCTGGCTATCCTTGAACAACTTTTATGGTTTATACTTCAGTTTTATTGATATGTGATCCCGTACTACATCATATGGACAAAGTGAACAATGAATGGCTTTTTTAAAGCTGTTGAAAAAGTATTTATTTCAAAATAAGAAGTGAAATGGATATTAGGAGGTAAAAAAAATCTTTATTTTAAAGGGAGTGTATGTATATCGGTAATTCTCAGATCCTATTTCATCATTTCATGATTGTTTACTGAATGTTTAGAAGAGTCCATATTTTGATCCAAGGAAACCATTCCTGACGTTGTGGTCGCTATTGGTCTGTTCCTGAGTGCAGAAATACTGTGATGAAGGGATCCATATATAACTACGTACACTTATGAAATATTGTAATATTTTAGAAAGTATTGGAAATAAAATCAACTCATTCTTAAAAAGAACAGAATCTATATATAGACAAGTGAAAACCCAGGAACTCTGAGTACAAATAGGTCCCACGCTCCAAATTTCTCCTATGGCTTGTGAAAGTCCTTGCCAATATCCAGAAGGGATAAAGGGACTTGTAGCTTCCACAAGCTGAAAAAGAGTGACTCAAATGTTTAAAAGAAAGCATCAGGGAGAGGAATGGTTCATAATAGTCAAGGACCTAATCCATCAAGCAGAGTGGACCGCACTCCATTCTATGCACACATGATTATAGCCTCCAAAAATGATGAAAAACAAAAGGAAGACTACTTTAAAAATTTGGTACTTCCAAAGCTTCGTATTTGTCTCTCACCACACTCTTTATCTTAATACAGGTTTTTTGCGATGTTTATCAGTCATTCATGAACAAAAATAAACTTGAAGACTAGAGCAGAATTCACGACCTTAGAAAGTAAAGGGGCATAACATATTAGAATGTTCCTACACACACATCTCCAGCAGAAACTTGAATGTGATTCTTTTTTAAAAATTGGCCAGAGCATTTCTGAAACATGACTAATAATTACTATCCACTGCTCAACTTGGGTGTCCAATTCCTGACTTCCCACGATTTTTAAAACAAATCTCTTTTATTGAGACTTATTAAACCAATAGCTTTTTTATCCAATGGGTTCATTCCCTGGTCCTTGCTATAATCATAGTGCTGTGCATTTATCTCTTCAAAAATTATTAAATCATTTCAATAGCTGTATAATAATGATAATTAATAAAGAAATGCCAGAAGAATAAATGAGAAATTATTCACCTCCTAATCCACTAGTTGACACTGACATACAAAGGTGTTTTTATGGCAGTATTTGAAAAAGTTTTTTGTTTACCTACCCATTTTATTTATTTATTTATTTATTTTTAAAGATTTTATTTATTTTTTATTTATTTATCCCCCCCCTCTTGCTGCCTGTGCTGCTGTGTCCATTTGCTGCGTGTCTTCTCTGTGTCTGCTTGTCTCCCCCTTGCTGTGAGGTCTTTCCACATCAGCCCACGGCACTGTGTGAACCTGCCTGCCCTCACAAGGAGGCGCCAGGGAAGCGAACCTGGGGCCTCTCATATGGTAAACGAGTGCACTATCCATTGTGCACACCCGCTTCCTGCCATGAGATTGCTGCCCACCGCACTGCTCAGGCCGGCGTGCACTCACATGGATGCCTCGGGACGTGAACCCGGGCCTCCCATATGGTAAAATGGGGCTCTATCCACTGAGCCACACCCGCTTCCCACTACCCATTTTATTGATATGTGATCACATACTACATCAGGTTGACAAAGTGAAAAATGAAGGACTTTTTTAAAGCTGTTGAAAAGGTCTTTATTTTAAAATTATGAACAGAAATGGATATACAATTGAAAGAAATTGTTAATTTTAAAAGGGAGTGTAGGTAACTCGAGAATTCTGAGGAAATCTTTTTCCATGATTTCAAGGTTATTTACTGAATGTTTAGAAGGCTCTGGATTTTCTTTCAAGTAAACCGTTCCTGGTTTTCTGGAAATCATTTGGCTGTTCTTGAGTTCAGAGAGATGGTTATGCAGGTATCCATATATAAATACCTGCACTTATGATATGTTGTAATTTTATAGAAAATATTGTAAATAAAATCAAACTCATTCTTACAAAGAAACAGATTACACATATACAAAAATGAAAACCCAGGAACTCAGAGTACAAATAGTTCCCAACCTCCAAATTACTCCTATGGTTTTGAAGGTCCTTGCCAACACCCAGAAGAGGAAAAAAGGATTGTAGTGTCCACAAGGTGACAAAAAGTGACTCAAAAATGTACAAGGTTTCATGGCACAAAGTCATGGACCTAATTGATCAAGCAGAGTGTATGGCCCTCCATTCTACACATGCGTGTTTATAGCATCGAAGAATGAAGTAACACAAAAGGAATATAATTTTAGAGAAATAGGTAAGACCACGGTTCATATTTGTCTCCCACCAACCACTTTCAATTAATATATATTTTTAGTGATGTATCTCAATCATACATGAACATACATATATTTGAAGTCTAGAGCAGAAATCACGATGTTAGAAAATAAAGGGGCATAACACCTTACAGTGGTTGCATACACAGATCTCCAGCAGAAAATTGAATTGTGATTCATTTTCAAAAATTGGCCAGAGCCTCTCTGAAACACAGCTAATAATTCTTATCCATGGCTCAACTTGAATGTACAATTCTGAAATCCCCACAATTTTTTAAACAAACCTGTTTTAATGAGAGATATTAAACCAATATCTTCCTTATCCAATGTGTACATTCCCTGGTCCTTGGTATATTCACAGTGGTGTGCATCATCTCTTCAATCACTATGAAACATTTTCAATGGCTCCATAATAATTATAATAAAGAAAGAAAGAACAGAAGAATGAAGAAGAAATTTTTCACCTCTCAATCCATTTGTCAACACTGACATACATAGGTGTTCTTCTGACTGTACTTGAACCAATTTTTTTGTTTATCTCTCAGTTTTATTGATATGTGATCCCATTCTACATCAAGTGGTCAAAGCGAACAATGAATGGCTTTGTAAAGCTATTGAAAATGTCTTTATATAAAAATTATGAAGTGAAACGGACATTAGGTTGAAAAAAATGTAAATTTTAAAAGGGAGTGTAGGTAAATCGATAATACTTAGGAGATATTTTTCCATTATTTCACGGTTGTTTAATGAATGTTTAGAAGGCTCTGGATTTTGTTTCAAGGAAACATTCTTGATATCCTGACCATCATTGGGATGTTCTTGAGTGCAGAGAGATTCGGATGCAGGTGTCCACATTTACATACCTGCTCTTAGGACATATTGCTATTTTTTTAGAAAGTATTGGAAATAAAATCAAACTCACTCTTACAAAGAAACAGAATTCACATATCAACAATTGAAAACCATGAACTCAGAGATCAAATATCTCCCAACCTCCAAATTTCTCCTGTGGCTTATGAAGGACATTGACAACACCGAGAAAAAAAGGGACTTCTAGGTTCCACAAGGTGAAAAAAGTGATTCAAATGTTTACAAGTTATCATGGAGGAGAGAAATGGTTCATAAAATTCAAGGACATAATCCATCAAGTAGAGTGTACCACCCTCCATTCTATTCACACGTGATTATAGAATCCAACATTGAAGAAACACAAAATGAAGACAACTTTAGAGAAATAGGTGATTCCAAAGCTTCATATTTGTCTCTCACCACACTCTTTATATTAATATATATTTTTAGTGGTGCATATTAGTCATACATGCACATGCATAAACTAGAAGACTAGAGCATTAATCACAACCTTAGAAATAAGGGTTCATAACACCTTACATTGGTCCAATCTCCAGCAAAACCTTGAATTGTGACACATTTTTAAAGATTCACTGGAGCATCTCTGAGTCATGACGAATAACTATTATCCGTGGCTGTCCTTGGGTGTACACTTCCTCACATCCCCATGAATTTTAAAACAAATCTGTTTTATTGAGACATATTAAACCAATATCATTTTTATCCAATGTGTACATAACCTGGTCGTTGGTATATTCACAGTGGTGTGCCTCCATCCCTTCAATCATTATTAAACCTTTTCAATAGCTCTATATTAATTATAATACATAAGAAAAACCAGAAAAATAAAGAAGAAATTATTCACTTCTCCATCCATTTGTTGCCACTGACATACATAGGTGTTTTTCTGGCTGTACTTGCAAAACTTTTTCTGATTATCTATCAGTTTTATTGATATATGATCCCATACTGCATAATGTGGAAAAAGTGAACAATCAACGGCTTTTTTCAAGCTGTTGAAAAGGTCTTTGTTTTAAAAATATGAACTAAGACTGATATTACATAGAAAGAAAACGTTAAATTTAAAAGGTAGTGTAGGTAAATCTATAACTCTGAGATCTTTTCCCATGATTTCACGATATTTTACTGAATGTTTAGAGGGCTCTGCATTTTGTTCAAGAAAACCATTCCTGATTTTCTGGATAAATTAGGCTGTTTGTGAGTGCATGGAGATTGTGATGCAGGTATAGATATATAAATAAATTCTCTTATGACATATTGTAATTTTTTTTGAAAGTATTGGATAGAAAATCAAACTCATTCTTGCAAAGAAACCGAATCCACATATACACAAATGAAAACCAAGGAGATCAGAGTAAAAATAGATCCCAGCATTCAAATTACTCATATGACTTATGAAGGACCTTTGCCAACACCCAGAAGAGAAATGGGGGCTTGTAGGGTCCACAAGGTGACAAAGAGTGGCTCAAATGTTTACAAGATATCATGTTGAAGAATAATTGTTCATAAAATGCAAGGATCTAATCAATTAACCAGGGTGTGCTGCCCTCGATTCTATTCACGTGTAATTGTAGTCTCGAAAAATGAGGAAACACAAAATGATGACCACTTTAGAGGAAGAAGTAATTCCAAACCTTCATATTTGTCTCTCACCACCCTCTTTCTCTTAATATATGTTTTTAGTGATGCATATCAATCATATATAAACATATATAAACATGAAATCTAGAGCAGAATTAAGGACATTAGAAAATAAAGGGGCATAATACCTTACAGTTGTCCCATACACACATCTCCAGCAGAAACGTGAAATGTGATTCATTTTTAAAATTGTCCAGAGCATTTCTGAAACATGACTAGTAACTATTATCCATGGCTCAACTTGGGTGTACAATTCCTGACATCCCCATGATATTTAAAACAAATCTGTTTTATTGAGACATATTAAACCAACGTCTTTTTATTCCAATGTGAACATCCCTGGTCCTCGGTATAATTACAGTGGTGTGCCTTCATCACTTTAATCATTATTAATCATTTTCAATAGCTGAAAAATAATTATAATTAACAAATAAATACCAGAAGAATAAAGAAGAAATTATTCACTTCTTCATCCATTTGTTGACACTGACATACATCAGTGTTTTTCTGGCTGTCTATGAAGAGCTTTTTTTATCTCTCAGTTTTATTGATAAGTCATCCCATTACATAATGTGGACAAAGTGAAAAATGAACTGCTTTTTTAAAGGTGTTGAAAAGGTCTTTATTTTAAAATTAAGAACTGAAAAGGATATTACATTGAAAGAAAATGTTTATTTTAAAAGGGATTGTGCACAAGTCGATAATTCAGAGGAGATCTTTTTCCATGATTTAATTATTGTTAACTGAATGTTTAGAAGCCTCTGGATTTTGTTTGAAGGAAACCATTCCTGATTTCTGGACATCATTGGGCTGTTCTCGAGTACAGAGAGATTGTGATGCAGGTATTCATATATAAATACTTACTCTTATGACATATTGTACTATTTCAGAAAGTATTGGAAATAAAATCAAACACATTCTTACAAAGTACAGAATTCAGAAATACACAAATGAAAACCCTGGAAGTCATAGTACAAATAGCTCCCAAGCTCCAAAATTTTCCTATGTCTTTTGAAGGACCTTGTCAACACGCAAAAGAGAAAAAGGTTATTGTGGGGTATACAAGGTGAAAAAGAGTGACTCAAATGTTTACCAGATATTATAGGGGAGAGGAATGGTTCAAAAAGTGAAGGACATAATCCATCAAGCAGAGTGTAAAACCCTCCATTTTATGCACGTGTGATTATACCCTCCAACAATGAAGAAACACAAAGGGAAGACCACTTTATAGAAATAGGCAATTTCAAATCTTCATATTTTGTCTATCACCACCCACTTTCTATTAATATATATTTTAGTGATGCATATCAGTCATAGATGAACATACATAATCTTGAAGTATAGAGCAAAAATCACAAACTTAGAAAATAAAGGGGCATAAAACCTTACAATGGTCTCATCTACAGGAGAAATTGAATTGTGATTCATTTTGAAAAATTGCCCAAAGCATTTCTGAAACATTACTAAAAAATATTGTCCATTGCTCAATTTGGGTGTACAATTCCTGATATCCTCATGATTTTTAAACATATCTGTTTTATTGAGATATATTAAACCAATATCTTTTTTATCCAAGGTGTACATAACTTGGTCCTTGGTATATTCACCGTGGTTTGCATTCTTCTCTTCAATTATTATTAAACATTTTCAATTGCTCTATAAAAATTACAATAAATAAAGGAAAACCAGAAGATTAAAGAAGAAATTATTCACCTCTCAATCCATTTGGTGACACTGAACTTCATCGGTGGTTTTCTGTCTGTCCTTGAATAACTTTTTTTGTTTCTTTATCAGTTTTATTAATATGTGATCCCACACTACATCATATGGACAAAGTGAACAATCAATGGCTTTTTAAAAGCTGTTAAAATGGTCTTTATTTTAAAATTATGAACAGAAACGGATATTTGATTGAAAGAAAATGTTAATTTTAAAAGGGAGTGTAAATAAATCGGTAATTCAGAGGAGATATTTTTCCATAATTTTATGGTTGTTTACTGAATACTTAGAAGATTCTGGAATTGGTTTCAAGGAAGTGATTCCTGATTTTCTGGGCATCATTTGGATGTTCTCGAGTGCAGAGAGATTGTGATGCAGGTATCCATATATAAATACCTGCTGTAAGGACATATTGTAATTTTTTAGAATATATTGGAAATAAAATCAAACACATTCTTACAAAGAAACAGAATCCACATAGAAACAAATGAAAACCCAGGAACTCAGAGTACTAAGAGCTCCCGGTCTCCAAATTTCCCTTTTGCCTTATGAAGGAACTTGCCAACACCCAGAAAAGAAAAAGGGAATTGTAGGATCCACAAGGTGACAAAGAGTGACTCAAATGTTTACAAGATATCATGGGGGAGAGGACTAAGTCATAAAAGTCTAGGAGCTAATCCATCAAACAGAGAGTACCGCCCACCATTCTATGCACACGTTATGACAGACTCCAACAATGAAGAAACACAAAAGAAATACCAATTTAGAGAAAAAGGTAATTCTAAAGCCTCATATTTGTCTCTCACCACCCTCTTTTTCTTAATGTATATTTTTAGAGATGCATATCAGTCATAAAAGAACATACATAAACTTGAAGTCTAGAACAGAAATCACAACTTTAGAAAATAAAGGGGCATAACACCTTACAGAGTTCCCATACACACATACCCAGCAGTAACTTGAAATGTGATTCATTTTAAAAAATTGGGTAGAGCATTTCTGAAACACAATTAATAACTATTATCCATGGCTCCACGTGGGTGTACATTTCCTGACATCCCCACGATTTTAAAACAAATTTCTTTTATTGAGACATATTAAACCAATATCTTTTTTATCCAATGTGTATATTCCCTTGTCATAGGTATATTCACAGTGGTGTGCATCCATTCCTTCAATCATTATTAAACTTTTTCAATAACTCTATAATAATTATAATAAATAAAGAAAAAACAGAAGAATAAAGAAGAAATTTTTCACCTCTCAATTCTTTTGTTGACATGGACAATTACAGGTATTTTTTCGGCTGTCCTCGAAAAAATTTTTTGTGTATCTATCAGTTTTATTGATATGTGATTCCATACTATATCATGTGGACAAATTGATCAATGCATGGTTTTTAAAGCTGTTGAAAAAGTGTTTATTTTAAAATTATGATTTGAAATGTATATTAGGCTGAAATAAAATATTAATTTTAAAAGGGAGTGTAAGTAAATTGATAATTCTGAGGAGATCTTTTTCCATGATTTCACGATTGTTTACTGAATGTTTAGAAGGCTCCAGATTCTGTTTCAAGGAAACCATTCCTGATTTTCTGGACATCATTGGGCTGTTCTCGAGTGCAGAGAGATTGTGATGCAAGAATCCACATGTAAATACCTGCTCTAATGACATATTGTAATTTTTTAAAAAGTATTGGAAAAATAATCAAACTCTTTCTTAAAGAGAAACGGAATCCACATATAGACAAATGAAAACACAGGAACTCAGAATACAAATACTAACAAGTCTCCAAATTTCTCCTATGCCATATGAAGGACCTTGCCAACAACCAGAATACCAATGGGGATACATAGGGACCACAAGTGACAAAGAGTGACTCAAATGTTTACAAGATATCATGGGGGAGTGGAATGGTTCATAAAAGACAAGGAACTAATCCATGAAGCAAAGTATACCACTGTCTATTCTATGCATGTGTGATTATAAACTCCAACAATGAAGAAACAAAAAAGGAATATACTTTGGAGAAATAGGTAAATCCAAAGCTTCATATTGTCTCTCACTACCCTCTTTCTATTAATATATATTTTTAGTGATGGATATCAGTCATATATGAACATACATAAACATCAAATATTTAGCAGATCACGACCTTTGAAAATAAAGGGTATAGAGCATACAGTGGTCCCATATCCAGCAGAAACTTGAATTGTGATTCATTTTTAAAAATTGGCAAAAGCATTTCTGAACCTCAACTAATAACTATTATTCATCGTTCAACTTGCGTGTACAATTCCTGACATTCCCACAATTTTTAAAACAAATTTGTTTTTTTTTTGAGACATATTAAACCAATTTCTTTTTTATCCAATGTGTACATTACCTGTTCCTTGGTATACTCAGAGTGTCATCTAATCATCTCTTCAATCTTTATAAAACCTTTTCAATTGCTCTATAATAATTATAATAAATAAAGAAATACCAAAAGAATAAAGAAGAAATTATTCACATCTCAATCCATTACTTGACACTCCCATACATAGGTGTATTTCTGGCTGTCTTTGAACAATTTTTTTTTCTTTATCAGTTTTTTTGACATGTGATCCCATATGACATCATGTGGACAATGTGAAAAATGAATGGTTTTTTTAAAGCTGTTGAATCAGTCTTTATTTTAAAATTATGTCTGAAACGGATATTAGATTCAAATAAATAGTTAATTTTTAATGAGAGTGTATTTAAATCGATAATTCTGAGGAGAACTTTTTCCAAGATTTCATGATTGCTTAACAAATGTTTAGAAGGCACTGGATATTGTTTGAAGGAAAGCATTCCTTATTTTCTGGGCATCTTAGGGCTTTTCTCCAGGCCAGAGAGTTTGCGATGCAGGTAACCATATATAAATACCTTGTCTTATGAAATATATTAATTTTTTAGAATGTATTGGAATTAAAATCAAACTCATTCTTACAAAGAAATAGAATCCACATATACAAAAATGAAAACCCAGGAACTCAGATTACATATAGCTCCCAAACTCCAATATTTTCACCTGGCTTATGAAGGAACTTGCAAACACCCAGAAGAGAAAAAGAGGTTTGTAGCGTCCACAAGGTGGCAAAAAGTGACTCAAATGTTTACAAGATATCATTGTGAAGAGGAATGGTTTTAAATGTCAAGTACCTAATCCAGCAATAAGAGTGTATCACCCTCCATTCAATCCATGCGTAATTATAGCCTCCAACAATGAAGAAACACAAAATGAAGACCACTTTAGAGAAACAGGTAAATACAAAGCTTCATATTTGTCTCTCACCATGCTCTTTCTCTTAATATATATTTTTAGTGATGCATATCAGTCATACTTGAACATACATAAACTTGAAACCTAAGTCAGAAACCACGGCAATAGAAAATAAAGGGGCATAACACCTTTCAATGGTCCAATCTCCAGGAGAGACTTGAATTGTTATTCATTTTCTAAAATTGGCCCGAGCATTTCTGAAATATGACTTATAACTATTATCCTTGGCTCCCCTTGGGTGTACAGTTCCTGACATCCCCACAATTTTTAAAACAAATTTGTTTTATTGAGACATTTTAAACCAATATATTTTTTATGCAATGTGTACATTACCTGGTCCTTGGTATAGTCATAGTGGTGTGCAGTCATCTCTTCAATTATTTTAAACCACTTCAATAGCTCTATAATAATTATAATAAATAAAGACAAACCAGACGAATAAAGAAGAAATTATTCACGTCTCAATCCATTTGTTGGCACTGACATACACAGGTGTTTTTCTGGCTGTCCACGAACAAATTTTTTTCTTTATATATCAGTTTTATTTATATGTGATCCTATATGACATCATGTGGACAAAGTGAACAATAAATGGCTTTTTAAACCTGCTGAAATCTTCTTTATTTTAAAATTATCTACTGAAACGGATATTAGATAGAAAGAAAATGTTAATTTTAAAAGAGAGTGTAGGTAAATTGATAATTTAGATATCTTTTTCCATGATTTCACAAATATTTGTTGAATGTTTAGAAGGCTCCAGATTTTGTTTCAAGTAAGCCATTTCTTATTTTCTGGACATCACTGGGCAATTCTCACGTGCAGAGATATTGTGAGGCATGTATTCATATATAAATACCTGCTCTAATGACATACTGTAATTTGTTAGAAAGTATTAGAGATAAAATCAAACTC
>JAQZBX010095606.1:0-11909 GCA_029593785.1 Cabassous unicinctus
CATAGTGTATAATTCATTTGATGTGTTACTGAATGTGGTTTGCAAGTATTTTGTTGAGGATTTTAGCATCTAGGTTCATTAGAGAGATTGGTCTGTAATTTTCCTTTCTTGTGGCTTCTTTATTTGGCTTTTGTATTAGGGTAATGTTGGCATAATAGAAGGAGTTAGGCAATGTTCCTTCTACTTCTAATTTTTGGAAAAGTTGAAGCAGATTTAGTGTTAGTTCTTTCTGGAATGTTTTGTAGAATTCATCCATGAAGCCATCTGGTCCGGGGCTCTCCTTAGTTGGGAGGTTTTTGATGACTGAGGCTATCTCTTTACTTGTAATTGGTCTGTTGAGTTCATCAATTTGTTCTTTCATCAATGTAGGCTGCTAGTGAATTTCTAGGAATTTGTCCATTTCCTCTAAGTTATCATTCTTGTTGGCATATAATTTTTCGAAGTATCCTCTTGATACTCTTTATTTCTGCAGGATCAGTAGTGATATCCCCTTCCTCAATTCTTATTTTGTGTATTTTCATCTTCTCTCTTTTTTCTTTGTTAGTCTGGCTAATTGTTTGTCAGTTTTATTGATCTTCTTGAACAACTAGCTTTTGGTTTTGTTTATATTTTCTAAGCCTTTCTTATTTTCTATTTCATTTAGTTCTGCTCTAATCTTTGTTATTTCCTTCTTTCTACTTCCTTTGTTCTTAGTTTGTTGTTGATTTTCCAATTCCTCCAGTAATTCAGTTAGGTCTTCGATCTTAGCTCTTTCTTCTTTTTTGGTATATGCATTTATGGCTATGAATTTCCCTCTCAGTACAGCTTTTGCTTCATCCCTTAGGTTTTGATATGTTTTGTTGTCATTTTCATTAGCTTCAAGAGAGTTACTAATTTCTTTTGAGATTTCCTCCTTGCCCACTGTTTGTCTAAGAGTGTGTTGCTTAACTTCCCTATCTTACTGCCTAATCTTGTTCTCTGGCTCTTACTGAATTCCAATTTCATTCCATTGTGTTCATAGAAATTACTTTGTAAAATCTCAATCTTTCTGAATCCATTGTGTTTATTTCTGTGACCTAGCATGTGGTCTACCTTGGAGTATGATCCATGTGCACTCAAGAAGAATGTATTTCCCAAAGTATTTGGGTGTAACTTTCTGTATGTGTGTATTAGATCCACATACTCTAATGTGTGAATCAAAGTCTTTGTTTCTTTATTGATTCTCTGTCGAGATGTTCTGTCTAATGATTATAATGGTGTATTAAAATCCCCCAGTATAATTGTAGAGGCATCATTATCTCCACTTAATTTTTCCAGCCTTTTTCTCGTGTATTTTGAGGCACACTTGTTAGGTGCAAAACAGTTTATGATTGCTCTTTCTTCTTGAAGCATTACCCCTTTCACGAATATGTAGTGTCCTTCTTTGTCTCTTACAATAACTTTGCATTTGAAGTCTATTTTGTCCAATATTAGTATAGCTACTCCTGCCCTTTTTTGGTTATTGTTTCCTTGTAGGATTGTTTTCCAGGCATTCACTTTCCACTCCTTGAATCCCTAGGTCTAACGTGGGTTTCTTGTAGACAACACTTAGTTAAGTCATATTTCCTTACAATTCTACCAATTTGCATTTCTTTATTGGTCAGTTTAATCCACTAACATTCAGTGTTATTATTCTCAAGCAATTACTTGCATCAGCTATATTTTCTTTGGGTCTATGTATGTCATATGTTGTTTTTCTTTCTCTTTTTGTCTTTTTTGTTGTTCTTACACTCTCCTCCAATTCTCTCTCTCCTGTTTTTTCCTTTCAACCTGTTGAACTTCCTTTAGTATTTCATGAAGGGCAGGTTTCTTATTGGCATATTCTCTTAATTTCTGTTTTTCTGTGAATATTTTGAACTCTCCATCATTTTCGTATGCCAGCTTTGCTTGATAGAGAATTTGTGGCTGGAATAGTTTTTCTTTTATTACTTGAAATATGTCATACCACTGCCTTCTTTCATTCATGGTTTCAGATGAGAATTCAGCACATAATCTCATTGAGCTTCCCTTGTATGTGATGGTTCTCTTTTCTCTTGCTGGTTTCATTATTTTCTCTTTGTCTTGAGCCTTGGAAAGTTTGATGAGCATATGTCTTGGAGTAGGCCTTTTGGCATCTATACTCTTTGGGTTGTGCTGCACTTCATGGACTTGTACATCCATCTGCCTCAATAGGATTGGGAAATTTTCAGCCATTATGTCTTCCAACACTGCTTTTTTTCCCCTTTTCCTTCTCTTCTCCCTCTGGGATGCCTATAATGCTTATATTGTGCATTTTGTGTTGTCGGGTAAATCCCTCCTAAGTCCCTGCTGGAGTTTTTCTTTTTATCTATTTCTTCTGCAATCTGTTTGATTTCACATGTATTGTCTTCCACATTGCTAATTCTTTCCTCCACCTGTTCAAAACTACTGTATGTGCTTCCAGTGTCTTTTTGATTTCCAGTATTGTGCTATTCATCACCATCATATCTGTTGTTTTTTTATGTATGTTTACAATTTCTTCAGAATGTTTTCCCAGGATCTTTTTAATATCCTTAATGTCTTTTTTCACTTCATTAAGTTAGTCCATAATGTTTATTTGGATAGCTTTGATTAGTTGTTTGATGCCCTGCACCTCTTCCAGGTTTTCAGTTTGTTAATTCAACTGGGCCATATCTTCCCGTTTTTTAGCATGGTTTGTGATTTTTTGTTGCTCTTTGGTCATCTTTTTATCTTGGTTAGTTCATTTAGTTGATTAACTTTTCTCTTTACTCTAGGGTTTTATTTAATTTCTATTTTTTTGCATGTGTTAAGTTTGCTTTTGACACATTTTTCTTATTCTGTTTCATTGCTTTTGTCTATGTTCCCTTGGAGGAAAAAATTAGGGCCAGAGAATGTGAAAGAGGTAAGAACAGTAAAAGGATAATAGTGATAATAACAGTAATTGTTAAAAGAGGAACCATTTAATACCTTGGAAAATGAATATTTAACTCATGTTAGCCATGTAGTGTAATAGGAATAGAAAAGTGAGGTATCAACAATGAAATGGGAGACCAAATAGAGATAAATATATAGACTGAATTGAAAGTCCAGTGTGATGAGCAGGGAGGGAGAGAGAAAAGAAAAGATAAAAAGAAAAAAATTTAATTAAAGAAAGAAAACAGGATAGATGAGGTAGAAAAATTGAGGATGAAACAAATAGAGGTAGAATTTAAGAACAACAACAACAAACAGTATATAGAGTGATGAGGGAAGGAAAAGAGATAGCATTTCTACACAAAATCGGTATACACATAAAAGGGGAAATCAAGGAAGAGGAAACAGTAAACAAGAATCAAGCCAACACCTCCTTGAGGAATTTATCTCTCATCCAGCTCACTTCAGATTGATGCCCTGAAGCCTCCTACTCTGTGTATTCCCAAAACAGTTCATTTGGGCAGGATCATTCCCCCATTTAGCTGTTTTTTATAAGAGAGATCTGCCTATGTTCCCTTGGAATAAAAAAAATTAGGACCAGAGAAAAGGAAAGAAATAGGCAGACAAAAAGAATAATAGTAATGGTAAGAATAAAAGTTAAGAGAGCAAACATAGAAGACCTAGGAAATTGAAATATTAACAGAAGTAAGAAGCAGCAAGGAATAAGATTATGAAAATGGAATACTAACAATGAAACAAGAAACAGAATTGAGAAATATATATATATAAAATGAATTTAAATCCTGGAATGGCAAGAAGGGGGAAAAGAACACAGAAAAGAGAGAAAGAAAAAAGTAAAGAAGAGGAAAAATACAGAGAAATAGGGAGAGAGGGAGAGATACAAACATGTAAAATTGGAGACCAAATAAAAAAGGTGGAATGAAAGAACAATAATAGAAAACAAATGATATAAAGATGAAGAAGTGAAAAGAAATAGCTTAGGTAGAATAGATCAGTAACCAAAAGAATAAATGAAAACAAAAAAAAAAAGAAAGAAAAAGAAACAAGCAGAGAAAGAGAGGAAGGGGATACAAAACAAGAAACAAGACAGCAGGAACTCATTTTTAAAAAAAGGAGAAAGAAGAAAAAAAAAATAACACGGAAAATCAGCCTTCTTTCTTAGATTTTTAAGGATCTCCTCAGGCTGCAGGTATTACTCAATCACTCAACCTGAAACATGCCCTCTGCAGGTTTTGAACTGGGTTTTAGTGATTAAAGTGAGGGGGAAAAAAGAAAATGAAGTGTTTTAAAAATAAAAGATCCAATTAAAGCTAATACAAAGGAAACGTCTATGCATTCCCTGTCATAAAGCTTCAGCTGGATGGCTGATAACCTGGTGGATCTCTTCTCAAGGAATAGCCAGGAATCAAACCAGGGGCCTCACATATGTTAGGCAGGAATTCTCCCACTGAGTGACCCTGGGTCCTTGGGTTGATTAGCCCTTCAGAAGGCTGTCTGCCCATTTTCCCTTGGCAGGTTAGATCCGCTGCTGTCATCTGGAGTGGTGCAGATCTCCACTTGTCTCTGCCTCCTCTCTGATGTAATTCCTCTCTTTACCTAGGTGACTGGTCATGACTGCCAGCCTGAGATGACATGCTTCCCCTTTCCCTGTTGAGCCGGGGTCCCTTTCAATATTCTGGGGTAGGGTGGGGGGCGGGCGGGTCGCAGAGCTGGCTATACTCGCTGCAAAAAAATCTCTCTTCACTCTCCTAGACCCTTCTTCCTCGCAGGGAATCTGCTGTCACATTCCCCTTTGAAGCAGGGGGCAGGATCTCCACCTAGTCTTTCCACCATCAGGGCTGGTAATGTGTGCTCTTTCCAGTTAGCAAGGTAAGCAACCCCTGATTATTTCTGGCTTCCCCATCTGTCCATTACCCTACTAGATGACTCAGAACACCTTCCCATGTAGGTAGATGTCTGCTTTACTCTCAGTTAGATATAATTCACTAGGAGTTTTACCCTTGCTTAATATCTCACAGGTGGGGGAAGGGAGCCCTTCCTGGCAACCAGGATGTTTAATAACTCATGATTACTTTTTTTTGGCTTCTTCATGTCTCTGATTCTCGCTCTTCTGGGAGTTGGTATGCAGTGTCCTGGTTTGCTGTGACCCAAAGCATGTCCCCAAGGCAGCCTCTGGCTTTTTCTTTGTTGTTTTAGTGAGAGCTAAGATTTATATATCTAACCAATCGGTGATGTTCACACAATTGAAAAATTAACAATTTTATCAATATATTATATACTTGTCTCTTGTTACAACTTCTTTAAACCAATCAATTTTACTTATATATATTATTATTGCATACAATTCACCCAAAGTGTGCAATCAATGGCATTTGGTATAATCACATCGTTGTGCATTCGTCACTTCAATCATTATTAGAGAATTTTCATTATTTCAATAATAATAATAAACAACACACAAACAAAAACTTATCACCTCTCAATCTCTCTATGCTTCCCTGCTATATATAGTAGCTATTTTGTTTGTCTCTCTAATTTATATGTATTTATATTTTTTAAAAATCAGTTTTAGATATGCAATAGCACCCATATTCACATTTTATGTGAAGTTTAACTATGTTATACAGTCCCATGCTACAGTTTTTAGTTTGTCTTCCAGTAATATAAATGACCTTAGACATTCCCTTTCAACCACTATCATGCCCATATAATAGCTCTGCTACTTACAAACACTATGATGTGCTTTCACCACTTCTAGTCATATCCAGAGATTTACAAACATGGTTTTTACCAATTCTGTACAGGTTAATCTTCAGCTTTCCATTCTACACTCATTTAATATTCTGGTAACCCATATTCATTTCAAATCCATGAGATTACACAATATATTTAGTTCATAGTAGCACAATCATACAGTATTTGTTCTGTAATTGGTTTCCTTCACTCAACATAATGTCTTCCAGGTTCATCCATGTGTCTTATGCCTTACTACATCATTTTTTCTTACGGCTGCATAATATTCCACTGTGTGAATACACCACAGTTTGTTTACCCATTTTTTGGTTGATGGACACCTGGATTATTTCCGTCTTTTGGTAATTGTGAATAACAATGCTATGACCCTCAGTGTGCATGTCTTTTGGTGTCACTTTTCTCAGTTCTACTGGGTATATACTTAGTAGTGGTATTCCCTGGTTACATGGCAAATCTATATTCAAATTCTTCAGGAACTGCAAAAAAAAGTCCTCCACAGAAGCTCTCTGTCTTTTAATAGTGGCCATTTAATAGGTGTGAAATATCTTATTGTAGCTTTGATTTGCATTTCCCTAACTACTACTGATGTAGAATATGTTTTCATGTGTGTGGTTTTTCCTTTTTCTTTTTTTGGCTGTTTGTATTTCTAGTTTGGGAAATGTCTATTCAGGTCTTTTGTCCATTTTTTAACTGGATCATTTTTCTTTTAGTTGTAGCATCTTTTTATATGTTATGGGTATTAAACCCTTATCAGATATGTGATTTCCAAATATTTTCTCCCATTGAGTCAGTTGCCTTTACACCCATTTGACAAAGTCTTTCAAGGTGCAAAAGTGTTTAATTTTGAGGTGGTTCTGTTTATCTATATATTCTTTTGTTGTTCATACTTTGGGTGTAAAGTCCAAGATACCACCACCTACCACATATTCTTTTAGAAATTTCCATACATTTTCTTCTAGTTGTTTTATTGTCCTGGCTTTTATAGTTAGGTCTTTAATCCATTTTGAACTGATTCGTGTGTAGGGAGTGAGATGGGGATCCCCCTGCATTCTTTTGGTTATGAATATCCAGTTCTCCCAGAACCATTTGTTAAAAAGACTGCTTTGTCCTAACCATTTGTTAAAAAGACTGCTTTGTCCTATTAACAAGGACTTTGTAGTTTGTTGAAAACCAGTTGGTCATAGAGATAAAGGTTCATTTCTGGACTCTCAATTCTATTCCATTGGTCGATGAGTTTATTTTTTTTGCCAATACCCTGCTGTTTTGACTAATGTAGCTTTGTAATGTTTCAAGGTCAGGCAGTGAAATTCTTCCCACATCGCTCTTCTTTTTTACAATGTTTTTTGCTATTCAGGTGAACTTTCCCTTCCAAAGAACTTGGTAATTGCCTTTACTAATTCTCTAGACTGTTGAAATTTAGATTGTTATTGCATTCAATGTATAAATAAATTTGTGTAGGATGAGTATCTTCATGATATTTAGTCTTCCAATCCACGAACATGTAATGTCTTTCCATTTGTTTAGGTCTTCATTTTCTGCATATAGGTCCTGTGCTTCTTTGGTTAAATTGATTACTAGGTATTTGAGTATTTTTGTTGCTATTGTAAATGTTTTTTTTTCCCCCTGATTTCCTCCTCATATTCTTCAATACTAGTGTAAAAAACATTTTTTTTTTAATTTTAGGACTTATTTACTTAATTTTTCTCTATTTATTCCCCCTTCCCAGAGATGGTTCTCTTCTTTGTCTGCTCATTTTTTTCTTGCCTTCTCCAGAGGCACCGGGAACTGAACCCAGGTCTTACCACATGAGAGGTGAGTGCTCAACAGCCTGAGCCACATCTGCTCCCTATGGGCTGTGGCATCTGGTGGCTTGTGGCATCAGCTAATTGCAGCAGGTGATAGTTTATGCATCTTCTTTTAGGAGGCATTGGGATCCAAACCCAGGACCTCACAAGTAGTAGGTGAGCAATAAACTGTTTGAGCCACATCCACTTCCCAAAAACATTATTGATTATTGCATGTTATCTTGTTTCCCACCACTTTGCTGAAGTCATTTATTTATCCAAGTAGCTTTGTGTTATACATTTCAGAATTTTCTAAATATAGGATCATTTCATCCATGAATAATGGGAGTTGTACTTCCTCTTTTTGTATTTGGATGCCTTTTATTTTTTCTTGTCAAATTCCTCTAGCTAGAACATCTAGCCCAATGCTGAATAACAGTGGTGACTCTAAGCATCCTTGTCTTATTCCTAATATAAGATGGAAATCTTTCAAATTTTCCCCCTTAAGTGTGATGTTGGCTGTGGGTTTTTCATATATTCCCTTTATCATATTGAGGAATTTTCCCTCTGCACTTATCTTTCAAATGGTTTTTATAAAGAGAGGATGCTGGAATTTGTCAAATTCCTTTCCTGCATCAAATTAGATGATCATGTGTGTGTGTGTGTTACTTCAATTTGTTAAGGTATTGTATTACGTTAATTGATTTTCTTATGTTGAACCAACCTTGCATACCAAGCATAAAACCCCCTTGGTTATGGTGTATAATTATTTTGAAATGCTGTTGGATTTTATTTGCATGTATTTTGTCGAGAATTTTTGCATCGAAGTTCATTAAAGAGACTGATTTTTTAAGATTTTTTTGAAGTAATATCATTCATACATGAACATACATAATAAGTGTAGAGTGTCAGTTGTGAATTTACAATACAAACATGCGTAACATCATTAAGGGCTCCCATACATCACCCCACCACCAATACTTTGCATTTTTGTGAAATATTTATTAGAAATTATGAAAGAATATGGTCAAAATATTACTACTGTACTAACTATAGTCCATACATTACATTTGCTGTATTTTCCTCCCAACCCAGCCTATTATTTATTTTTATTTACTTTTATCCATTTTCCCCCCTCCCCATTTTGGCTGTTTTTGTGTCTGTGCACTGGGCAATTCTCTGTGTCTGCTTCCTTCCCTCTCCTCTCATCCTTCTCCTCCTGTCTTCATAAGGATTCGATCCTTGGAAACTCCAGTGTGGGAGAAAGGTGTCTTACCACCTGCACCATCTTAATTCCTGGATTTTTGGTGTGTCTCTTCTTGGCTTTCCCTTGTGTCACTCTCCTGTTATGGCATCATCTTGCTGCATGGCTCTGTATGTGCCTGTCAGCGCACCTGCTCACAGGGCCTGACAGTGTACCCACTTGTGGGGCCTGGGGGGCTCACGTGCTTGCAGAGCCAGATGGCACACCTGCATGTGGGGCCTGGGGGCTGACCCATTTCAGGGGCCTGATGGCTGACCCATGCACAGGGCCTGGAGGCCCATGTGCCGTCTATATTTTTATGTTTGTTTGTTTTTTACCAGGAGGTCCCAGGGATTGAACCCATTTCCCTGTATATGGGAAATGGATGCCCAATCATTTAAGGCACATCTGCCTCCCTGCTGTTTCTCTTGAGGTTGACTAAAGATACCTAGAGTCACAGTCATTTCTCATACAGGATGGTCATATACTAAATCAGGCTTGGTTTGTCACCGCATTCTAAAAACCAGACCTAGGGTGAAAAACTAGGTCTGGGGACACATGCATGATTTCTAATACAGCAAATGTTTAGCCTACCCTGATTATCACAAAATCAGGACAGCGAGAATATTCGCAGTAGAGAGACTTATTTTTAATTTTATTTTCTTGTAGTATCTATTTCTGGCTTTGGTATTAGGGTGATGTTGGCTTCCTAAAATGTGTTAGGTAATTTTTCCTACTCTTTTATTTTTTGGAAGAGTTTAAGCAGAATTTGTGTTAATTGTTCTTGAAATGTTTAGTAAAATTCACCTGTGAAGCCGTCTGGTCCTGGGCTTTTCTTTGTTGGGAAATTTTTGATGATGGATTCAATATTTTTTAATGTGATTTGCTTAAGTTCTTTTATTTCTTGTGTTTCAGTGTAGGTTGTTGGTGTATTTCTAGGAATTTATGCATTTCATGTAAATCGTCTAATTTGTTGGCATATATTTCCTCATAATAGCCTCTTATGATCCTTTTTATTTTTATGGTGTCAGTTGTAATTTCACCCCTTTGATTTCTGAATTTGCTTCTTTACATCTTCTCTCTTTTTTTCTTTGTTAGTCTAGCTAAGGAATCTTCAAATTTATTGATTTTCTCAAAGAACCAGTTTTTGGTTTTGTTGAGTTTATCTATTGCTTTTTGTTCTCAATTCCATTTATTTCTGCTTTAATCGTTATGCTTTCTTTTTGCTGGTTTTGGGATTGGTTTGCTCTTCTTTTTCTAGTTTTTCTAGTTTTTCAGTTAGATCTTTGAATTTAGCTTTTTCTTCATTTTAATAAAGACATTTAGGGCTTTAAATTTCCCTCTCACTACTACCTTAGCTGTGTATCCCATAATTTTGATAAGTTGTGTTCTCATTTTCATTGTCTCAATATACTTGCTGATTCCACTTACAATTTCTTCTTTGGACCACTGATTATTTAAGAGTGTGTTATTCAGCCTCCATACATATGCAAAATTACCTCTTTCCCATCTATTATTGATTTCCAGTTCCATTCCTTTATGAACTGAGAGGTGCTTTGTATAATGTCAGTTCTTGTAGCTTTATGGTGATCTGCTTTGTGAGATAACATGTGGCCTACCCTGGAGAAAGATATATGAGACTTGAGAAGAATGTATAACCTGCTGAATTTCGGTGCAATATTCCATATATGTCTGTTAGGTCTAGCTCATTTATCATATTATTGAAGTTCTTTGTTTCCTTGCTGATATTCTGTCTAGTTCTATCTAATGATGTGAGGAACGGTTGAAGGCTTCAACTATTATTGTAGAGATGTCTATTTCTTCCTTCAGTTTTGCCAGAGTTTGCTTTATATATTTGGGGCACCCTGGGTAGATGTATAGGTAATTATGACTTTCTGGTGGATTTTCCCTTTTATTAATGTATAATGGCTTCTGTATCCTTTATAATTTTTTTATTTAAAATGTGTTTTGTCCAATATTAGTATAACAACCCTTGCTTTTTTTGGTTACAGATCACATGGTGTATCTTTTTCCATCCTTTCCGTTTCAACCGGTTTTTATCCCTTGGTCTAACTTGAGTCTCTTGTAGGCAGCATATAGATTGTTCATGTTTTCTATCCATTCTGTCAGGCTAAATCTTTTGCTTGGGGAATTTAAGCCATTCACATTCAATGATATTCTGTAAATGCACTTCTTACTTCTATTATTTTATTCTTTATTTTTCATATGTCATATCTTATTTTTGTCTGTCTTTTTATTCTTTTGGTTATTGTTTCTGCTATTCTTGTCTTCTATACTCTCCTATATGTCACTCTCTCCTTTTTCTTTCAGGCTGTCAGTTTCCCTTTAATATTTCCTGCGAAGGCAGACTTTTTTTTATGAACTCTCTTAGTTTTTGTTTGTTTATGAATATTTTAAGCTTACTTTCATATTTCAAGGACAATTTTACCATACTAGGAATTCTTGGCTGGCAATTTTTCTCTTTTGGTATACTAATTGTATCATACATCTGTCCTCTCACCTCCTTTGTTTCTGATGAGAAATCGACTGGGTGTCCCTTGTATGTGATGGTTTGCCTCTCTTTTGCTGCTCTTAGAATTTTCTCATTATCTTTGACAACTGACATTCTGAGTAGTATTTGTATTGGGGAAGGTTTATTGAGATTTATTCTGATTGGTATATGCTGCACTTCTTGGACATGTAAATTCATTTCTGTCATGAGGGTTGGTAAATTTTCAGCCATTATTTCCTCAAATACTCTTTCTGCCCCTTTCCCTTCTCTTCCCCTTGTGGAAAAGACATTTATTTATTTATTTTTTATTTTTACTTACCTTTATTTTTCATTTTTTTATTTTTAAATAAGCTTTAGAGAACATCAATGATACATCAAAAATATAGGGGGAGTTCCATATACTGCACTTGATTCCCCTCCCAAACTTTCCCCATTAACAATATCTTTGATTAGTGTGATATATTTGTTACAATTGATAACCACATATTGAAACATTGCTACTAACCATGGACTACAGTTTACATTCTAGTTTACACTTTGCCCCATGCAATTGTACAGGTATTGACAAAAGGTAAAAGAGCTTGTATCTGTCATTGCAATGTCATTCATAACAAATCCAATATCCTGAATATGCCTCATGTTATACCTATTTTTCCCTCTCCCTCCCTTCAGAATCTCCGGTGAC
>JAQZBX010095607.1:0-11895 GCA_029593785.1 Cabassous unicinctus
TAATGCACCACTGACAAACTCTTTAGTGTTGTACCATAACTGCATTTCCCCCACAAGCTATGAGGTTTTTATTGCATGATTTTGCACGGTATTGTGATTTTCATAAATGCATTTGATGAGTTATAGGAGAACTGATTGTATGTTTTTATTTCTTCATTAAATATATTTGTTCTCTTTTCCCTAATTAAATTCCTCCCTTTTTAAATGTCAAAAAACTTTCCTTGTTAATACTTTTTTAATTTTCAAAAATGTAAAAGATACAGAAAATTACAGGGTATTATAACAAATATTCTTGAACTCACCACTGATTTAGCAACTTTAACATTCTTGCTTCAGATTTCCTTTTAATAAAATCAATAGATTTCAACAGATGAAACTGAAGCCCTCTTGGTCCCTTTCTTCAATCCTATTCTTATATTCAGTCTTATTCTACATTCCCAGAGGCAAACATTATTATGAATGTGGTGAATATGTTTTCAGTTGATGTTTATCATTTTATACACATATCTTCAGTCACAAACATGTTCTTTTACACATAAATGCTTTATTATTCAGCAACTTGCATGTTTACTCAATATTGTATTTAAGGTCTATCCATGTTAATATACAAAGAACTAATTTTTCTTAATTTTGTACAGTGTTCCATTGACTGATGTCACAATTTTTTAACTATTTAATATTCACTGACCATTTGTGTTTTAAGTTCTGTGAATTGCCTGTTTATATCCTTTGTCTATTTTTATTGCATTGTTTGTCCTTTCTATGTAGGACTTCTTTATATAATTTGTACATTAATTGTATGTTTACTATGCAAGCTGCAAATACTTTCAGTCTGTGCTTATCTTTTAATTTTATTTATGCTGTCTTATATTGTACAGAAAACTTCAATTTTGATGCAACTATATCAATCTTTTCTTAAGTTTTTTTCCTTTTTTGTGTCTTGTTTAAAGAAATCATTTTCTACACTAAGGTCACAAATATATTTCATATTATCTTCGAAAAGTGCTTTTTAGGTTTCTATTTTTAATTTATCTAGAATGCAATCTTCAATGTTATATGTAATGATCTACCTTAATTTTTTTCCACATGGAAATTCAGTTGTCCCAACATCATTTTTGAAGTTTATTCTTTGCCTATTAATTTGTAATGCCACCCATATAGTATTCCAAGGTCCCTTGAGATCTTGGGTCTGTTTCTGTGTTCTGTTTCCACTGCTCTATGTGACTATCCCTGCCCAAAACAACACTGCATTAATTCTATAGATTTACAACAAATCTTGTTATATGATAGGGAATTTCCCCCTAATTCTTTTTTCAGAATCACATTACTCATTTTCTGACCTTTATTTT
Organism: Cabassous unicinctus; assembly: GCA_029593785.1. Lineage (NCBI taxonomy): Eukaryota > Metazoa > Chordata > Mammalia > Cingulata > Chlamyphoridae > Cabassous > Cabassous unicinctus. The sequence continues at coordinate 1,350 of JAQZBX010095607.1, forward strand.
TTCCAAATGAATTTTAAAATCTGGTCATCTAAATTCATAAAAATCAGACTGTGGTTTTGGTTAAATTCCAGTGAATTTACATATTAAATTTGGAGGAAAAGTAGCATCTTTACTAAATTTAGTCTTCCCATCTATGGGCATGGTGTATCTCCCATTTCTTTATAAATTTCTCCATAACAGTGTTTCACATGCTTTGTATATTTAATCCTAGGAAATTGTGGTTTTGTTGAGTTTGTACTTTTTAATTCATGACCTCATTTAATTCACTTAATGGTCAGCAATAATGCTCAATATAAAAATGTTATAAAATATAGAAAAGCACTAATGAAGAAAACAAAAAACATAACCACTCCCGCGAAACCTCAATTTCCCCATTTTTCAACAAAATGCCAAGTAAATAATCAAATAATGTGTACACTACTTAGGTTTTTATATCCTCCTCGATTCCTCCCTTCTTATACTCAATACAAACTTTTTTACCTTAGAGGCAATACTGACATTTAATCTTACATTTTTTCCCTATCATTTCAGCCATTCAAATTCTTAAATCTTTCTAAAATTTTGTTCTGAATAGTAATTCTATAAATCTGTCGTTGAGACGAAAAACACATTTCCCGCCTCCAATCCATTTCTACTCCTCCCCTAACCCGCCCCCGCCACACCCCGGGCGTCCCTCGCCAAGTCTCGGTCCTGCTCCGGGGTCGGCCACCGTCCAGGCTCGGCTTTGTCAAGGGTTTGGCCACCGACCAGCCCCTGACCTACGGCGGCCACGGGCTCCATCCACAACCCGGGACCCCAACGCAGAGCCTGACGAGCACACACAGACTCCGCCCTTCCCGCCCACCGCCGCCCAAACTGCCGGGCCCGCCCGGAACACGACGACACGCCCCCCGCCCCAAATCTGGGCGTCCACGGCCCTTCTTACCCGAGCCGGACCGGCCATGGCCTTTCGCGATCCTGCCCTGCCGTGGCCAGGAGAGACCCACCGCCCCAGCTTTGCTCGCAAGAACCTTCCCAACTGCGCGCCGCCTCCCGCTCGGTGCGGAATTTCAGGCCGAGCACGCGGCAACCCCAAGCCCCCGCAGTTGCCCTGGGGACATGCAGTGCACCCTGGGATTCGCCACCTGGCTCTCAAAGTAGCGACCGCTCAGCTCTCACAGCGCCTCTACCGGGAAAGAGGAGCAAGAGCAGTTTGAGTTGTGTTGAGCTTATGATATCTGAACCTTCAGTCTGGTGTGAGGCTTACATTTCTTGGAAAACCAGTTAAATGCTGTCTGTGGTCCCTAGTGGAGTGGGCAGCTCTTTCTCTTTGACGTGTTTTTCTTACTGATTGTTCGCCATGTGCCAGCTCTCCACTACCTGTAAACCAGTGTTCCTCAACCACAGGCATGTTTATTCCACGGTCTCCAGGATGAACCTATATTTAGTCTTCGGTACTACCCATCAGCCAAAATTATTTTGCTGAGTTTGACTTTCTGCTCTGAGCCGGTGTTCTTGACCTTGACAATTTACAGTTCTCATGGGAAATGTTCAACAATTTCATGAAACATCTGAGGACCCAAGCTGAGAAACTGCATGAAAACTTAAGCACTTTTGGTCTTCACCTGGTGCCACAGGGTCAGAGATGCAAGTGCAGATGCTGCAATCACGTGGCAATATTCTTATATAAGATACTTGTCCAGGTAATCCTGAACTAGTAAGTATTAATTAATTAGATTATCATCAAAATTAAAATGCAAAATTAAAAAATTATCATAGAAATCTTGCTGCTCCTTCACATAAGAATATGTCTATGGAAGGAGCTAAATTTGAGAAATACTGTTCTAAATTAACAATTTTTCTTTCCTTTTTTCTGTTTCCAGTCTTTGAAAATTTAAGGATCCCTTACCATGTAGTTTAATTTTGTGTTCTAGAATTGCAGGATTATGTTGATTTCCTTTTGTGGTCTCTAGTGTGAATAGTTCTTTTCAAATAAAGAACCCAGACAGGAAAAAATTTTGATCATTTGTGAAGTAGACAAATGAAAGCTACATTATTAAACGGAAATTATGCATTCATATTCAGCCCAATCACATTTTTACCCTTTCATAGTAATGTGGCTGCACTGCTGAATTGCTGAAGGCCAGTCCTTTGCAAGAGTTATCCCTACTATCACCCAAGGCATGCTTCTGGTATTCTGGAACTTCACTCATGCTCTGACCTCAGAGCTGCTGCAGAGGTCACAAAAGACTCCCATCACTAGCACTTTCTCAAAGTGGTCAAATGACTTCAGGAGAAATGGTACAAGTGATAGACGAAGAAACCTTTTTTGTCAACGGCAAATTAGAGGCAGTATAATAGGCCATGGTCCTTATTTACACAGATTCTTGTGCTCTGCCTAACTGTTTCCTTGACTGGTTTGGCTATTGGCATTTTCCTGATTTGAATATTGGGTCAGAGCTTGTTGGGAAAGTGTCCATGAACTTAATAGGCAGACATATCCAACAAGTTTAAAATCTTATTTTGACATCTGCTGCTTTCCAGGCTTGGGTGAGGATTCACACTGGAACAAAGGTATTGATGCTCTGTGGCCCTTTAGAGTCAGACAAATATGTGTCAAGAGAGTTGTCTGGGCATTCTCATGGCAGTTCTCACACTACTTGAAGTAATTGATAAATGTGATGATCTTACTTAGTTGTTACCATCTGTATTAGTCAGCCAAAGGGGTGCTGCTGTAAAATACCAGAAATCTGTTGGCTTTTATAAAGGGTATTTATTTGGGGTAGAAGCTTACAGTTACCAGGCCATAAAGCATAAGTTACTTCCCTCACCAAAGTCTATTGCCACGTGTTGGAGCAAGATGGTGCCTACATCTGCAAGGGTCCAGCCTTCCTCTTCCTCTTAAGGCTCTGTGGTCCGGCTTCTTCCATTATCAGCTGTAGGCTGGGATAAGTCTTGTCTCTCTCCTGGGGCTCGTTTCTCTCCAGGCTCAGCTGCTCTGTTCTCCCCACTAGGTCTCTCTCTTCCCAGGGCCTCTGCTGTGTCTATGGGGCCATCTCTATTCCTCTGTGTTCTTCTCCTATGTGTTTACATCCCAGGCCTCCAGCAACAAAAAACTGTTTTCTACCATGTCGTTTTCTGTGTAAGTCCCCACCACCAAGAGGGCTGGGACTCAGTGTCTTATAGATTTGGCCCAATCAAAAGCCCTAATCATAATTTAATCAAGTTAAAGTGAAACATCGGAACTTAATACAATCAAAGGGGAACACGCCCAGAGGAACAGAGCAGTTTACAAACATAATCCAATATCTATTTTTGGAATTCATAAACAATACCAAACTGCTCCACCATCCTTTAATTTTTTCTTTTTGTGCCTTGAGTTGGATTTGTAGTTTTCTATATTCTTTTTTTCTCTTCTGCTCTTTTATTTTTTATTTATTTGTTTATTTTTTATTTTTATTATTATTATTTTTTTTACCGGGAGGTCCCAGGGATCGAACCCAGGTCCCTCCATATGGGAGACAGATGCCCAACCATTTGAGCCACATCCGCCCCCCCTCTTCTGCTCTTTTAGAAACCATGTTATATTTACATAATATTAGTGATTGCTCTTGATTTTTAAGAGTTTTATTGAGGTATAAGTACATGCCTTAAACTACACATATTTAAAATTTACAATTTGTTAAGTTTTGACATATGTTTACAGCTGTGAAACCATCCTACAATCAAGATAATAAATAGACCCAAAATTTCTATGGGTTAGAGGTACAGAACTGCTGCAATCAGGAAAATCTGCATAAAATTTTTTGGCCCTCCCTTCATACCAGAGAAGAAGTCTGAATTTTTTCTTTCACTGTGGAGGACCAGGTACCTCGCCCAGCCTCTACACTTCCCCAAGCTCTCTGAAAGTGGAGGGTTGATCTTTCTTTTTGACCACTTCTGTTACATCCTGCCCAAGGGTGGCTAATTTCACTGATGAATTAATCACAAAGCACCCTCACCCCCATAACCCTCCCTTTCTTTTCCCTTCACTTAGATTTATTTCTATTGTTTCTAAATTGCACTTTTTCTGTGCACCTCTCCATTTCCATCCCCCAAGTGGGCTTTTCTTCTCCCTTCCTGTGGGATTCCTGACTTGGTTGCCACACCCTTCCCCTCCTCTCCCACTCCAGCTTGTCTTTCTGAAACTGCCCCCTCCCAGAGCAAGTCCCTTTACCCTTGCCCAGACTCCAGGCCTTGTGCAAACTCAGTCCAGGCCTCGCCCCCTGCACAACCCTCCCTCCATCTCTTTACCCTCCACCTCTCTGGCCCTCTCCTCCTCTCCCAGAGCTGGAAAGGATCATCATTAGCCACCCCCGCCCCACCCAACTTCTTGAGCCAACCTGCCATATATCTAAATCACCATGGGGAATGTTGTGATGTGGAAGGGATAATTGTGCTTGACATGTCATAAACTGTATATATTGAAAATTTACACTTTGTTAAGTTGACATATGTATACAGCTGTGAAACCATCCTATAGTCATGATAATCAACATACACTGAAGATTCTTCATACTTTCTTGTAAGTTATTCTCCTTATTAATCATACAAATTTCATTGTCATTCCTAGGTGTGAAATAATTTTAACTATCCTGTTCAGAAAAGGAAATGCACTTTATTTATTTATTTTTTTTTATAGATGAGCTATTTTTTTTTTTTAAAGATTTACCCATTTTATTTATCTCCCCCCTTGCTGCTTGTGCTTCTGTGTCCATTCGCTGCGTGTCTCCTCCGTGTCCGCCTATCTCCCCTTTGCCGTGAGGTCCTGCCGCATCAGCCCACGGCGCCGCGCGAGCCGGCCTGCCCTCACAAGGAAGCGCCGGGAAGCGAACCCGGGGCCTCTCACATGGCAAACGGGTGTTCCATCCATTGCGCCACACCCGCTTCCTGCCGTGAGGTTGCTGCATCAGCCCACCGCACCGCTCAGGCCGGCGTGCCCTCACAAGGAGGCCTCGGGACGCGAACCCGGGCTTCCCATATGGTAAACGGGGGCTCCATCCACCGAGCCACACCCGCCTCCCGGAAATGCACTTTAGAACTGAAAACTTTAGAAACTTCTCAGCCATTTTCAAATATTGCTTCTCAGCCATTCCCTTTGTTTTCTTCTGGAATTCTCATTAGCTATATATTGGAGGACCCTCAATCAATTCTCTTTGTATCTTTACTGCTTCCATACTTTTTATATTTATCTCTCTCTTCTTCATTCTGGGTAAATTCCTAAGTACTGACTTACAATTCACTAATTCTCTCTTCAACTGTATCTAGAGATTTTAAGGGTTTTAGTTTAATAGCTTTGCTTTCTCACTTCCAAAATTCTTTTTCATATTCACCATTTGGTATATCACTTTGCTTTTGTTTCATTTCCTGATATTTTAAAATGTGTTATAATTCATTTATATTTTAGTGAATCAAAAAATAATCATTTTAAGGGGAACAGATGTAGTTCAAGTGGTTGAGTGCCTGCTTCCCATGTATGAGATCTTGGGTTCGATCCCCAGTACTTCCTAAAAATAAAACAAACAAATGACAACTGTCATTGGGGAGCAGATATGGCTCAGTGCTTGAGCACTTGTGTCCCATGTATGAGGTCCTGGGTTCAATCCCTGATACACCCCCCAAAAAAATACTTATTTTAAGATATTTTTCATACAGCTCTATTTTTAATATTTTGTCTGGAGCAAATTCATTTTCTGTTTGTTTGTTGTTGTTATTGACATTCCTAGAATTCATCTCTTTTGGGATTATGGGATTTTGGTTTGCAGGATCATTTTGAATATGGAAGGTTCAAAATGTATGTGTATGTGGGATAGTGTTTGTACGTTAAACTATCCATTTCTAGTTTTTTTGCAGTTGCCTCTACTTGGCTCCCTGGGACTCTCAGTCCATAACAAAGTTCTGTTTCTGTGGTTCAGTGTTTCTCCTCTTAAGTGATATTCGGAGTATCAAACATCTAGGTATTAAGATATAGAATGGCTTGTTTGGTTAAAAACTTGGTCATCATCAGTCTGTATTTTACATCCTTCTTTCTCCCTAGTTATGCAGTTTCACTTAAGCCATAGCCAAAGGCAGTGGCTGACACATTTTCTTCATCCTTTTGAGTGACAGAATGTTACCCAAGCCCTCCATTTCCAGTGGTATGTGTGGATCTGCTCATCTGTCACTCAGGGAACACCTTTAGCCTCTATTAACAGCAGCAACCACACCTAGACCCCACCTAACTCTTTGCATTTGGTTACATTTCTTGACCATGTAGGTATTTATCTTGTTTTTGATGTGGCTATGGATTTGAAATTTCTTTTCATATGTTATTGCTTTATGATTAGGGGAGAGGTCATACTTCAAAGCAATCTTGATCAGAGACCCCTCCTGTTTTTCTTCTTAAATAAATGTTGTTTTACAACTATAATGATTTCATATCATTTTCTTATTTTGTATATACTTTTCCATGCATCTACATGGTCTTCATATTTAACGTTTTAGTTGCTGTATAACACTACATCTAGTTCATTTGACTTAATTTATCTAGGTTAAACATTTACTTTGTTTCTATTTTACTACTATAAATAAACATGATATTAATATTTTTTACCATACAGTATTTTTTCTTATTTTGTATTACTCCCATAGGATGAATTCTTAAAAAGAGAAATCACTGATTACTTTTAAAACTTCTGTTATTTTTGCAGATTTCCCATCAAGAAGTAGGAACCCTTTGCATTGAAATGAGCAATACACAAGCATGTTCTATTCCTATAGCCTCATTAGCAATGTTATTATTTATTTTATTAATTTATTAATGGAAAAATTGTATTTTATAGCTGATCAAATTACCATGATGGAACTATTTTTCTAAATGAATTTAATCTGATTCCCCTTATTTGAATTTTGTTCATAGCGTTTGCCCAACTCACCCTTAGATTGTCATGTTTGAGATAGAATAAAATGATTGGTTCATGTCTTCTTCCAAACACAATATGAAGCAGTCTTTATCTCATTTCAGCAGAATTCATAAGGCTCATTTGCAATCTTATTAGTGATATTAATGATTCCACAAAAATACTATCAAAATAACATTCTCTTTTCCAAATACTTTTCACAGTTCCTCATTTTTCCACTCAAATATCACTACAAAGCTGAATATTTCCATTATTAAAAATCACAGCTTTCCAAACACAAAATAAAGCAAACCCTTTTTGCAAAGAAGAAATAAGATCTAAAGAAGCAAAGGCAGTTGTGAGAGAAAAAAAACAGTTGGAAAATATATGTATAGAGGAAAGGGCCACCTAGTTCCCTTTGCCTTATCAATAGGGAAATTTATGGACTGGAGGTATGTGGAGGTAGTGTTAGAATGTTTTTATTTTTAATCAATGTCAAACCACTTCCTCCTTTCCCATGTGACTCCTTGGCCAGTAGCATAGGAAATATTAAGAGGATCAGGGTGGGAGTTAGCATCACATTTAGCACAATCACTTTTGTCCATTTCTTCCTCCCATCCTTAGGAGATGACTCCAATTCCTATGTACTAAGGTAAAGACCATCTGGCTTAAACGCCCTCAACCACATCTGCTCCTTTTCTGTTCATATCTCTACTCACATATTTTTAACTGCCCTGACTATTTTAACAGAATAAGTACAACTTCTTACTAAGAATATTTTTCAGAAAGTTCTAAATCCCTTTCTTGCTCACTTTCTCCATGCCATCTCCTCAAATTATCTTTTCTTTCTCTTTCACATCTTCAATCTCTTATCTCAAATCCTCTGCCATCAAACAATCTTTATCACTAAAAACTCATTTCAGCAGTTCCTCTCAAATTCAGTGTTTGAAAAAAATGGGAGGGCATGAGTAATGATACAATATTTCTGTGTCAAGATTACCTGAAAAGGAAGTGGCTGTGGCTCAATTGGTTGGTCTCCCATTTACCATATGGGAGGCCCTGGGTTCGATTCTCAGGGCCTCCTGCTGATTCCTTGTATTGCTCTCAGATCCAACCTTTCTTCCTTTTCTTACTACCCCAAATCCAATTCATCCCTCCATTTGACCATTCAACAAGGCTTTATAGAATGTCTCCTATGTCAGGCATGTGTTAGATAAAGGAAATATGATGGAAACATAATGCAAAACCAAAACCAAATTGCTGCTCTCCAGGCGTTCAGTCTATGAGGAGAAGCAGACAGGTTTAGTTTAATGTGAAGAGCGTTATTAGAGAAAGGCATTTGATGATGCTGTGAGGAGAGATGAGAGCACACTTAAAATGTTCATGGTATCTGGACTGGATTGTATGGAGTATGGAGGCTGAGTATGAGATGGCATATAGGGGACATAGTAATGTGGCATAATAGGAAGAACACGTGGTTTGGAGACCGACAAGCTTATAGATCCTGGCTCTAATACTGCCTGTGGTCTTGGGAAAGGTACTAGAATTCCCTAAACTTAATCTGCTACATTTAATATAATGATGGGGAAAGACTTACATGCTTTTTATACAACATCCTGCTTTCTAGAGGCTAGAAAAGAAGAGGGTACCTATATGAGAATCAACCCCATATATAGATAAATGCCCAACTTTGGAGCCTGTGGGAGTTTGAATTATAAACCCCAACAAAAGACAGTCTTAATTTTAATCTGAGGTCATGTGGGTATGAATTTATTTGTAAAGAAGACTTTTGAAGATGTTATTAGTCAAGGTGTGGCCAACTGAATTCGGGTGGGTCTTAATCTATTTAACTAGAGGCCTTATAAAGAGAATAAACCAGCAGCCAGGAGTCAGAGGTCACCCAGAAGTCAGAAGCCTGAAGTCAGCAGATCCTGGCAGAGCAGACACCAGGAGAGATCAAGGGGGATGGGAGGCAGAGATGCAAGCCCCCGGAGCCTCAGGATTGCTAGCAGCTAGCATCAGCATGCTACAGACTCTGGAAGAAAGCCAGCTTTGCCAATATCTTGCTTTTGGACTTTGTCTAGCCTCAAAACCATGAGACAGTAAACTCATTTGTGATAGCAGCAATGGCAAAATTAGATAGAGACACAGTGCTAACAAAAATTCTCTGGTGTGAACTTGGTGAAAGATTTTGCTTTTATGGAGTTATTTGTAGACTCATTCTCAGTTTCCCTAAAATATAAATGGGAGACTAGCAATGAAATAGAAACTTTAGTTTACACAAGCTCACCTGGGAAGATTCCCATTCAGTACATCTGGGAAGGCTTTCAAGAGTCTGCATTTTTAACATTTATCCCAGGCAAAGGCACACATACAGTTGTCCAGAGGTACAGGTGTAAAGGTGCCTGGTAAAGAGGACAGTAAATGCTGAAATCCAGCCCATTCATTCACCAAGCCACATGCCCTGGCCCAGGCTACATGAAAGTGTGTTTTTTACTTTGCATAAGGTATCATTGACTCGCAAAGTCTTGCACCCTGACTATTTCCAATTAGAGGTGGCATCTTTCTCTACTTTATATAGGTACTATGATTCTAGGAGCAGCCTTGATCATAAGCCGATTGAGTCATGTGATTTGGGACCACATTTTGAAAACTTGTGCAATATAAATTTTCTTAAGACACCTTTTAATCACATCACTCCTCTGTTCAAAAACATTTGAGCATTTGAGCAATTACCTACACAAAGTCCAAACTCCTTAAGTGTGTATCCAAGGTTCTTTATTACCTTAAAACCGGAAGGGAAATGAGACATGAGCCAGAATAATTTTAAGTGCCACGAAGACCTGAAAATTTTGGAGGTCACAATTTCTTAGGATAGAAAACTTAAGGAAGTTTTCTCAGGAAAAATGGGTTTTCTCAGGATAAATATTAAAAGTGACAGTCTGAGTACCAGATGAAGGTTTGCCACATAGGCTGAATATTACCTTACATTGACAGATTAGGCCACAGAGCAAATAATGGAATGATATCAACCCCCAATGCCAATATTTTCCCCTTTAGTTCTTACCTCTAATGTTAAAGCAAATATATTTACTTGAGAATTAACACCATACCATTTAAAATGCAGAGGAGTTAAGTAAATAACATTGCTTTTTACTCACCACAGAGTGGAGTTTTAGGAGATTTAAATCAATCCAGAAGGAAATTAAAACACTTATGAGGGAAATCATTTTAACAAATGAGATGGTAGAGTACAACATTTACTTTTAGCAATATACAGAAATTCCCACAAGAATCAGATACCCAATCACCATTTGATCTTCCCTATAGGGAAAAACTGAAAATGTCAATAGAAATTTATAAGTAAGAATGCCTGGTAATGGAAAAACAGACTCAGGTGCACTGGAGGAAGTGTTTAAGTCCCTAGCAGTTCTTCATTCAAGCTCTGGTTTCAGAATTGATAAAGGGATTATCAAGCTCTTTGAAGGCTCACAAAAAATTGATTGAATAGCAGATTGGGCTAAAACGTTTCTCCCTTGTTTGGAAGGTTTTGCACATGAAGATCATAGTGGGGAGATGCCTGTTTGACTTTGTGATGACTGGTTTACTTGGAAGCTTTGTGAAGGAGCCATCGCGCTTTGCCTGTTGTG
>JAQZBX010095608.1:0-11895 GCA_029593785.1 Cabassous unicinctus
CTGGGGGGAAGCAGTGATGGGGAGAGGGGCTGTGGCTGAAAGGAAAAAGGGAGGACTGAGGGGGAGGGGATGGGGAGGGAACTTTGAGAGGGCAGGAGCTGGCAAGTATAGGGGTAGAATTGGGTGGACTTGGGAATGGGATGTCTGGAGGCCCCTGGTGGAGTCAGGGCAGAGTTCCTAGGGGCCCAGACCTCCACGCCTCCCGTCACACACCTGTCAGAACTGCCCGGGACCTTCAGGCTTATCTATGTTGACCCACTGCTGTACTACGGGAGAACTGAGACCCCAGATGGGAAGGGGTGGCCCGGGGCCACACGGGTAGGGAAGCGGAACTGGCTCCCAGCTTCCCAGCACCCCAGTGCCCCCATGCTCTAGCCTGGCTGCCGCTGTTTCCGTTTGGGCCCACGAGGGGGCGCTGTGCGGGCCGCTGTGGCCCCAGGCGGCCGTACCCGCTTCACGTTGCGCCTCTCAGCGGCGGAGCGTGCCAGGCAGAGCCGGATCATGTACATGAGCAGCCCGGGGATGCGCAGCAGGTCCATGGCGTTGCCAATAAAGGCCGAGGCGATGACGTAGTTCACGAAGAAGGCGCCGTTGTCCGGCAGGAACACACACCTGCGGGCACCGGGCGCTCCAGCACTGCCCCCTCGGGGTGCCCCGGGGGCCTCCTGCCCTCGCCAGCCTGACGGCAAACCACGCCCTCACCCTCCACACGGAAACCCTGCTCAGCCCCTCAAGCACCTGTGCCCCAGTCCCCCAGAGACAGATGCCACAGAGTATGAACGGACACCTCCAAAGTGAGCCACAGAGACCCTTGAGTGTGTATGAGAGTGTGAGCCCAGAGGCACCCCTAGAATCTGTGCCCCACAGAGACCCCTGGAGAGAGTGCTCGAGTCCCCTAGGTCACCAGCGTGCTGAGGGTGTGACTGCCAAGATGTCTACAGATAAGTTCCAGTAAGACCCAAAGCCCTCCAGGGGGGTGAGTCTCAGGACCACCCAGGAGGCTCCCCTACAGGCCTCCCCAGAGTTACCCCCAGAGCCCGAGTCGCAGACACCTCCAGAACACAAGTTTCAGAGACCCTCCCTAGACATCTTCAGAGGGGGAGCCCAAGATCATCAAGACCCCTAGGGATTGCGCCCATGTATATAGCCACGGTTTAGGATCCACAAACAGCCCCACAGGGATTCCCAGAGAAGATGCCCCATAAAGAACTCCAGAGTCACCTCCGAATAAGAGCCCAAGACTTCAGAGATGTTTCTAGAATTTGTGCCCCATAAACAGCCCAAAGCGTAAGCCCCAGAGCCTCCACAGACACTCCCAGAGTTGCAAGTCAAAGAACATTCCATAGATTCTCAAAAGTGTGGGCTCCACAGACCTTTAAGTCATAGAACCCTCTAAGGCATTCCCAAAGGTTGAGCCAAGATCCCACCTGAGATCCCTCAAGCCCCACAAGCAGAACTCCAGACACTCCTGTAGTTAGTCCCAGAGTATGAGCCCCAGACAACCTCACAGAAACCGCCTAAGTGTGGCCCCAAGTTCCCAAAGACACCTTGAGGGTGACCCAAGAATCCAAAGATATTTCCAGAGAATGGGCCCCAATACGGATCCTAGGGCCGAGACCCTGCAGGCCCTCCCTTGTCCTCCGCACCCCGGGTTGGAAGCTTTGCTGCAGGCTCCTGTGGGAGCTGGCAGTGCCTCTCATGGATGCCCACCCTTGCCATCTGGTCCCTTCCCCTGGGGACCCTGGTCACTCACTCAAACCGAATAGCTGCCTCAGCCAAGAATTTCTTGTCAAAGAGCCAGCGGAAGAAGAGGTCCAGGCTGGAGGGGAGGAGAGGAGAGGTGGGCTGGGGGCTGGAATGGCCCAGAACATCAGGGGAGTGGGGAGTTCCACCCATGAGCCTCTGGGGATGTGCAAGCTCCCCATCCCTTGTCCCTTGCTCTGCTGGGGAGGTGGGGAGCCTGGCCTGCTTCCTGCCTTGCAGAGCCCCCACCCTGGCTCCCATGCCAGCCTCCAAAGCCCACCTGCTCAGTCCCAGCGAGGGCAGGAGCAGCACCATGAAGATGAGGAAGGTGTAGCACTTGTGCATGGTGGTCCTATTCTCCCCGGAGCTGCAGGGTGCAGAGCAGAGGTCAGGTTCAGCCCAGCCCAGCACACCAGTGTCCCAGGAGGGTCCCCGGGAGGGGTGGGCTTCCCGCAGCGAGGCTGGCAGCCACCATCTCTTCCTGGCCAGCTCTGGGATCACGCAGAGCAGGGATCCCACAGGGGCCAAGGGCTGCCCAATGGGGACAGGTGGACATGAAGGAGGGGCCACGGCAAGGCGCGGTGTGTGCGGAGCTGTCTCACCGTGTCCAGTGGGCTTCAAAGAAGGCAGAGTAGTAGACGATGGTGGGGAGCAGGGCTGAGAAGCACCACAGCAGCAGGGTGGGGAAGAACTGGGTGATGATGGGGTTCTGCAGAGGGCCACAGGGGGTGTGTGTCGAGCTGGGGCAGTCCAGAGGGCCCAGTCAGCCTTGCTTTCCCGCCCCCTCCCCCACTGAGTCCAAGCCCCCGTGGGTGCCACATCAGAGATCCAGAACATCAGAGAGTCCAGGGGCGAAGGTGGGGGCTAGCTCACACGCACAACCCCGGGGTGAATAATGGTAAGAGTATTTACCAAATACCTACTCTGCGCCAAGCACTGCTCATGCACGCTACTTGTGACCAAGCCTCGCAACAATATTAACCCATTTTAAAGATGAGTAGACAGAGGCAAAAAGAGACTCGGTAGCTGACCAAGCTAGCAAAGCAGTAGGGTGAGGATTTGAACCAAGGCAGTCTGGGTCTCATCGATTATGCTATTATCACCCAGTGGTTTTCAAACTGTGTTCCTTGGAACGCTGAGGTTCCTGCGTGGCAGCAGGGGTAGGGGGAGCCAGGCAGAAGTGGCCCCCATCCTACTGTCCTTGCTTTTTCATATTGGGTTTCATGTAAGATTCCTTTTGATAAAGGAGTCAAAATCTAAGTTTGAAAGCCATGATCTACCTAGTCTAAACCTCCCACTTTTCAGATGAAGAAACTGAGGGATGAGGGGAAGGGACTTATCAGAGGCCATCTGGCTAGATAAGGCTGGACCCAGGCTCCTTGTCTTCCTTGGGTATCTCTCCAGGTGTGTGCAAACCCAAGGGTGGCCTCTCCTAGGGGAAGGGGACAGCGGGTCCCAGGAAAGTGGACAGGAGGGTTCACACCCCAAAGTCGTGTGGGAGCTGGGGCTGGGACAAGCTGAGCAGGAGCTGGGCTGGGCAAGGGGGCACTGGGTTTTCCCTGGTGGAGGGATCAGGGGCCTGGCATCTGTGTGCTGTGCCACAGCGTGGAGGGGTGGGGTGGGACATGGGTCTCACGTTGAGGTACTCCACGGGCTTGGTGACGTTGAACTTGTCCATGGTGGTGATGATGATGGCTGGGGTGGTGAGGAAGAAGAGGAGGATGAAGAGGACGACATTGATGACCAGGCAGCGCAGCCACCAGATGAAGCCGCGGATGGAGAGGTGTTCCCTGGGAAGGCAGGGGAGGGGGTCACCCCAGGAACGAGGGCCCAGCTGGTTCCCATCGGTATCTAGGGCTTCCCCCAAGCCCTCCTCGCCCACCCATTGCAGGCCCCGCCCAGCCTGCCCCTGCCACGCCCCCTCGCTTACCAGTAGATGTTCTGGGGGTCGGGGGCATAGGACACGGTCCAGTTGGAGATGTGCAGGGACTCGCTGCAGGATGAGGAGCGTGGCTCCCCACGGCAGGCACAGCCCTGGCACTTACACACGTTGAAGTCCTTCAGGATGCTGCGGGGATGGGCACTGGTTACCATGGCACCGGCCGGGGGCCCTATTGCTGACAGTTGGTGGTGAGTGCTGGGACCTGGGAGTCCCAGCTGGCCACTCAGGGGCAAGGGCTGGGGTGGGCAGGTCGGTTGGGGGCTCACATGGCGGTGATGGTCTCATTGTGGAAGGTGACAAAGGCCATGCCAAGAGGCTTCTCGTTCACCTTCTCCTTCTCCCGCTTGTAGTCCTCCTTCAGCTTCTGCTCCAGCTTTGTGTAGTACTCAATGGCCTCCACCTGCCGGGGTGGGCGGTGGGGCAGAGGTCTGGTCAGAGAGCCGGGCTTGCACCCGTGGCACCCAGCCAAACCCAGTGTCCAGCACTTACCACGTGCCAGGCACTGCTTTCAGCTCTTTTATATGTACTAACTTAATCCTCGCAACAACCCTGTAAGTGGGCACGGTTAGCCCCATTTTACAGACGAGGAAACTGAGGCACAGAGCAGTTAAGAAACTTGCCTAAGCCCACAGAGCAAGTACACACAGCACAACCTTGGTTGACTCTGAGTTGGGCTTTGAAAACTTAGTCACTGTGGGGACACTCAACAGTGGGAACTGGGGCTTCAGGGGCTAGAGGTAAGTGGGGATCTGCTGGGGTACCCCCTGCGGTAGCCCAGCCTTGCTTCCTCCGGGAGTCCATTCCTTTAGGTAGTTCTGTGCAAGGCCTGTTTGTGCGTGTCTGTTCCTGGGGTTGCGGGCAGGGCTCTGCCATGGGGCGTGTTCATCTGTGCTGTGACTTGTCTCCCCAGGCCCATCTGAGGTCTCCAAGCCCAGAGGCCAGCGCAGACCATACCTGCTCACAGCCTCGCACCACGCAGCAGCAGAGGTGGCCGCAGGGCTTGGGGTTGATCATGGTGGGGACGTTCTCCTTGCTCTGCAGGTTTGTGAAGTAGAGCTTTCCCCGCTCGGCCTTCTTCCTGCAGGACCCAGGTTCCCAGTCACCCACCAGCCAGCTGGGGCTGGCTCTGGCTGGGAGGATGGGTAGGGATCCCAGCCTGGGGGTCATCTAGTCTATTTCCCAAGGAAAGAGGTTATCTTGTTCTCGGATTTGTTTAGGATGCACGGTTCAGACATGCTCCAGCCTAGGGTATGCTCAGCTGCCCCAGTTCTTCCTACAGTCTGGCCTAAATTGCTCATACCCGAAGAAGGGTATATGCTGAGATGGGGTGGACCTTGGGCCCCATTCTCCTCTTGCAACCAACTCTGGCCCCCAGGCCTTTCTCTTTCCAGAACTGAATGAACAGGCACTTCTGGGATTGGATGAAAGAGCAAATGTCCTGGGAAACAGCTGGAAGGGGAACCAGGCTTTGTGTGGCAACCAACGGGCAGGGGCCCCTCGGGCGTAACCTCCCCGGTCAAGCAGCCACGTTACCTCTCCGCATCGAGGAACATAAGGCGAGCCACGTTGTAACACGGGCGGGCTTCGAGAACCGTGCAGTTGGGATAGGCCTCCCTGAAACACAGGCCACCGTCATCCTCTGTGGGAATCCCCACCCCCTGCCCCTGACTTTCACCCATGACCCTGGTGCCTCCAAGATACGTATCTCAAATGTGAGCTCCCTCTTTGTAGGGGCCTTCTACAAAAACGAGAGTGCCCCAAGGATAAAACTCTGACGTTCCTCTACAGGCTTATCAGGGCGGGGGGAGCATGTGCATGTATGCGTGCGGGATGTGAGGGGGTGCCACATGGCAGGTGAAGCCAGCACGTGTGAGTACATCCCGGCAGGGGGCTACGGCCTGATTCTTGTCCGGGGCTGTGACCTTAAGTCGAGAGGAACTATTTCTACTCATAGGCTGTCCCCTCGACCCTGTACCCAGCAGACCTAGTCACAGTCTGACCCTTAGCCTTGACAACGAACTGACCCCAGGTGATGAGCAACCCATAGTCCAGCCCATAGAATGATCTCCAATAACCCTGGCCCAAGACTGACCAGAGACTGACCTATAACCCCGGCCCAAGATTGACCACTAACCCTGCCTGAGGTCAACTCCAACCTTGACTTGAGCTTGACTCATGCTTGACCTGGCCAGACACAACCAGTTCCCAGATCACCAGTACCTGGTACCTGGCAGGGCTGGAGAAGAATGCTTGCTGACTGAGTGAAGGAGCAGCTTCACACATGCTTCCTAATCCTAATTCCTAGTCTAGACTGAGCCCCACCTTTTTTTTTAATTTTTAAAAAATTTTTAAAAAGCATGAGAGCATGAGATATGACTCTAAAGTAACAAGATGAACCTCACCAACCAGTGAGAATTTAGAAACTTAAATTTGGGATGGGGTCCTTGAAAATAGACTTCCAAGGAGGCTACAGCCCTTTCCTCTGACACTGTTGTTGCTCAAAGCGTGTTAGATTTCCTCTTTGCAAGCCCCTGTGGCTCCTGCATCTGACTCCTCATTCTCACCAGACTAATCCCGAATCTCCAAATACCAATCACACGGTCCCCTGGTTTTGAACATTGCTATCCCCTGATTCTGCTGAGACAGAATCACTGCCACCCAGGCGTGGCTCAGCAACTCGCACAGAGTAAATGCTCAACAAACACGTGCTGATGAATGGATCAACGAAATGGATATTCCGGCATGCTCACCGTTGGATTCCCAAACTCCAATTACGACCACAGCTTCTGCCCCACGCCTGCCTATAGGCTGACCACTAATTTTTATCACAGATTGTTCCCTAGACAAAACCACAGACCAGGACCATGAGCTCCCCAAGGACCCCAATCAGGTCCGGTTCTTCTTTGTCTCCCTGGTAGGAAGCACCCAGTAGGTGTACAATAGATGTGTGCTGAGTGAATGGATATACTGACTACCAGGATTCACTCCCTCACTGCCCTCAGCTCTCTGCTCCAACATGACCCTGCCCGGCCCCTCTGAAATAGCAACCCTTCCCGACCCCTCTCATCTGTCCCCTTAACCTGCTTCGATTTTCTTCTTAGCACCTACCCCTACTTAACAATGTCTATTACTAGTTCATTTGTTTATTGTCTGCCTCCTCCCATTTGAATGTAAACAAAATGAGGGCAGGGCCTTTTTCTTTTTGTTTACTGCCATATCCCCAGCTCCTGCTCCAGCGAGGCACATAGCAGGTGCTCAAGAGATATTTGTTATTAATTGAATAATAATAATTATTTAAAAACACTATACTTAATGCTATTAATTGAATAATTATTGAATTCCATTAATTCAATAATTAATTGGATAGATCTCGGTAGAAACTGACAGCTGATTCTAACTGGACAGTAATATTAAGATGTCCCCTAATTCTGAGCACACACTGCCCTTAATCCTGACCCAGCCTGCCCCCAACGCTGATCACAGCTTGAACCCCACATAGTTCTCTCACACTGACTGGAGATGACCTATTTTGATTGCTGTTTGGTATACTGTTTGAGGGAGGGGCTTGTGTCTGATTCGTTTGTGCCTGGCTGAGAGGTGACCAGTAATGCATGCTGAATAACTGAGTACTCCTTCACTAACGTGGATCACCAGCAATTTGCAACCCTGTAACATGAGAGGTCCAGGCTCTGACCCTGCCCAGACAACCACTCCCAGGCTGGCCCCAGCCCTCTCCCGGCTTGGACCTCATGCTGTCCTGAACCAGGACAATTCCTGATCTCTGATCTGGGCCAATCGGAGCTGCTCCTGACCTTAGACTGAGCCCTGGTCCAGATCAGCAGGGTCCCTTATCGTGACCACTGGCCACAGCCTGTCGCAGTGACCTGACCTCAGGCCAAGCTCTCATCAGAACTTGGACTGGCTCCTAAAGCTAACCACCAACCTGTGAGTCCTGTGAGAGCCCGATGCTCTTTTATTCATTTTTATGATGTATGTTTGCTGAGTGACAGATGAATGCGTGATGGGACCCCAATCCTGTATATCGATTGTCCCTAAATATCCCCACAGATGGGCTCTTAACTCTGACTTCACCTGGCCCCTTTTCCCCCATGAGCTCTGCCCCAAGGTACACCCCGGCCATGGATGACCAGGTGAATCCCCACTTTGCCTCGAGGAGCCTCTTCCCTTTTCTGCACAGTTCCTGGCCACCTGGCAGCCCTGGGGTGTATATTCCCTGTCCACCCTATGACAGAAGTTCAGAGCTGAAGAGAGCCTCAGAAAACATCCTGCCCAGGATTTCCTTGCTTCCTTGGGAATCCATTGAAAGCCACATTCTTCTCCCTGCCACATCTGCACGTGAACCCCAGAATGTCACATCCAGTGTTGAGGAAGCTACCCTGGGTCAACAGTCCAGGCGTGGAGACAGGAGAAGTTGGGAGGAATCCAAAGTATTTCTCCAATTTCTCCTGTTTCTCAAGGGGCCCAAGTGCTAGACCCCGTGCAGTCAGAGCATTCTTGCTAAGTCTACCTTCCATGTTCCCCACTGCAACCCGCTCCTCTGAGCTGGAGGAGTGTGACGATGTTCTTGGAGTCGAAAGGTAAGGAAAAGCCTGCAGGGCCTGTGGGTCAGGGAGGGACGGCTTACTCACTCAAAGTGTTTCTTGATCTTTTCTGACTCTGCGTATTTGGAGATTCCATTGATGAAGAGAGTCCTCTTGACCTGGAGAGAGAAGAGAGGGTTTCCCATCCTGAGGCTTGACCCTTGAGGACTCAGAAGACACAGGGAGGGGCTTTGCTTTGAGGAGGTGGGGAGTGGGATGAGCAGAGAGGAGAGACATGGGTGGGAGGAGGCCTTAAGGATAAGCCAGCCTCCAGGGAAAGCAGAGGAGTGCTTCTAATAGAAATCAGGCAGAGAGTTAAATGGAAGCGCCACCTGGGCTCTTGCTCTCTGAAGGGTAATGGAGGGGAATGGGAGAGGGGGCTCAGGAGGGTCTGGCTCTACTCCTGTGTGTCTCCAGGACCCAGCACAGTACTGGCTGGAGGTGGTGTCCAGTGCTGGTTTGCAGAAGGGGAGGGAATAATCACAATCATGATTTCAAGCACAGATAATATTTCTTGAGTGCCAGGCACAGCACGGGGTGCTCTCCATGCATCTCCCCATTCACCTTCCCAACAACCTTAAAAGGGGCACTCTCGTCGTCCCATCGCACCAAAGAGCAAACAGAGCTTTGGGGAGGTTGTGTAACTTGCCCAAAGTCCCACAGCTGAGCTGCTGAGCCAGGATTCAAACCCAGCTGGGCCACCTCCGGAGCTGCCGCCCCTCAGGGCTGAGGCCAGAGAGGTGTGGAGGGGAGAAAGGAGGCTGGGGCTGGGAGGGCTCTGCTCACCAGGTCGTCTTCCTTGTAGCGCATCTTGGAGGTGTGCCTCCGCATGCTGTAGACGGTGAGCAGCAGGTACAGGAAGGCGAAGGAGGTGTGCAGCCATAGCAGGTTGTTCCTGGGGGAGTCGAGGGGGTACCTGGGGGTCACTCGGGGCTGGGAGTGCACTCAGACACCCCCGATTTCCCACTGTTGAATCCTCGATGCGGGGCCCCTCTATTGCCACCAGTCTTTTGGTGCTGACCCCCTCACAGGGCAGGCCGCACACCCCCATCTTCTAGACCATCAGACTTCTCCATCCCAACTGAACTGTCCCCGAGAGGTCCTCTCTCCATGTCCCCAGCCAGCCTTCCTTGGCCCGAGTTCCTGGGGTCAGCCCTGGAGATCCTCAGCGGGATCCACCTCTTCTGCCTCCAACCCAGACCCTCAGGGACCCCCAGCAGCTCTGCAGTCTTGCCCCTCTCCTCCTCTCCCTGACCAGCTTCCCAAACTTACCCTGATTTCAAGTTGGCAATGGTGGTCCTCCCGAAGCTGTAGGCGTTGTTCTCTGGGGGGTGGGGAGAGGCCGAGGGCCATGCCGGGTCAGGGCGTGCTCACTCGTGCCCCCTCCTCTCTCCACCCTGCCTGTCCTGGCCTTCACTGACCCAGCAGGTCCCCTGAGAAGTTGACGGGCAGCACGATGCCTACGGAGAGGACGCCCACGACAACCAGCAGCCCGATGATGTGCCGCTGGAAGGACAGGTAGTGCACGGCATCGCCCCCACATTTGTCCCGGATTTCATCATCCCTGCAGGCCGGGGGGGTGGGGCAGGGGAGTTATGTTAGAACCAGGGCAGGGGAGAGCCACAACCCGCCTGCCCTTACCCGCCCCCACCCACCCTAGCCCCTGCCATTTGGTAGCAGGATAGGGTTGAAATGGTATCTCCTGGTCCCCTAATATTGGGGGAGGGGAGAGAGAAAGTGAGGGAAAAGAGGGGAGAATAGAAAGAGAAGGGGAGGGATGAGAGATAAGAAGAGAAAGAGAGAAAAGAAGGAAGACTGGAGAGGGAGGAAGGGGAGGGAGAAAAAGGAGGGATGGAAAGAGAAAGGAAGAGAGAAGAGGAAAATTTGAAAAGGGAGGAAGAGAAGGGGAAGGACTAGAAGGAGGAGGGATGATGAAAGAAAGAGGCAGAGGGCGGGGAGGGAGGAAGGGAAGGTTCAGGGAAGAAGCAGCACCTCACGGGTGCTGGGTGAACTTGGTGTATACAGTATACTTGGGGAGGGGGCCTGGGGGTGGGGAGTATGGCGGTGCTGACCTTCCGAGCCTCCTGCCTCTCTCAGCGCTCACTGCCTGCCTGCTGGGCTCTGGCTGGGTCTGCTGAGCTCTGCCTGCTGGGCTCTGGCTCCTGCCTGCGTGGCTGGCTGCTCCCAGCCTGACTGCTGCCCCTACCAGCTGGCTGCACGGAGGCTGTGAGGTGGGGCGCCCCAGCCCCTGTCCTCAAGGGGGGGCAGGGGCAGGGAGAGATGAGGGCAGAGCTGGCCCCCCAGGCAGGGGGTCATGGAGGAGACTCTGGGGTAAAGTGAACATTCAGGGGACAGCAGAGGCTGCGGCCCCCAAGGCCTGGCCTCCTGGAGTAGGGAGAGGGAACTATGGCCCTCAAAGGTGCTGGCCTCTGGACTTTGTAGGGAGATGACAGGTTCTGAAGTTTCTCTGTTTCTTTCTTTAGAGCCTGAAGACCGTTCACTTACTTTATCCTGAAGATGGCTGTCAACCAGGAACAGAAACCCTGGGGGGACAGAGGGCTATCAGCTGGAACCCCCATCCTGCCAACCGGAATCCCCCTCCCCCTCAATTCCCACCCTCATTACTTCCAGGCTGTGATTCACCTTGGCACATTTCCCCTTCCCTTCAAAGAAACTCCCAAACCAAACAAACAAACAAAAAATCCCAGGAATTAGCTTATTCCCAGGGAGAGGAGGAAAGAGAGAGAAAGGGAAGGCTCAGTGCTCTAAGAAGGAAAAGGACGGAAAACGACCCATGCCAAATTAGGTTACCTGTGGGCCCTCGAGCCCAGCACCACAGAACCCTGCAAACAGTCAAGGAAGCAGGAGAGCCACAAGGAAGTCCTGCAGTTGTATGGGTCAAGGTTGGGTTTGGGGTTCTAGGAAGGACAGTGGGGACCCCCAGACCTCCAGCTAACAAGAAGAGGAGTGTGCACCATGGCTGCCTAAAAAAGCAGAGAGTGGGCTGTGCTACCCAAGATCCAGCCATCACTGCTCTAGCCTAAGCGGAGGGGCCCAAGGTGACTGTCTCGTCATCTCTTCAGACAGAGACCACCAGCAGAGGAGGGCTTGGGGGAGGGCTGGGCAGAGAACCCTCCCCCAACCTACTACCAGGAGACGGTCCAGGCTTAGCACAGGATGGGAGAGAAAGGGGCCTTGCAGCCAAGATCCAGGACTATGCACCTCTGGCTGGCAGGGGTGAGACATCTGCTTTGCCACTTACCAGCAGGAGTCCAACTCAGGAAGCTGACAGTCTTCTTCTGCTGGGGCTGCTACAGGAGCTGTGGCCCTTGGGAGCCCCCAGCCTAAGCTGGACTGATCAGGGCCACCCCAGGGGCTGAGGATTAGAGTTCCAACCAGGGCCCTTCCCCTCACAGAACAACAGGGGGGGCCAGGCAGGTAACACCAAGGTGTTGAATCTGCTGTGAGCTACCATATATATGCCGTGTCTAAAGGAGCTGCTGCCGCTCAGCTCCAATCCACCAGCAGGTGAGCTAGTTGGGCCACCAGTTGGCAAGCTCTGGACTACACAATGGATTCTGTGTGTGTGTGTGTGCATATATATATATA
>JAQZBX010095609.1:0-11895 GCA_029593785.1 Cabassous unicinctus
TCTTCTATTTTTCTCTCAAAGATAAAAAATATTCCTGGTTTTTTCAGTAGAATTTTACTCTTCTCCAGGACCCTACAATCTGTGGAAACAATGACTCACTCTAAACTGAGTGTAGAAATTTGTTCTGATGGAAAACTCTATTTACTCTTTAAGAAACTATAAATGGCTCCAAGAGAAAAAAAAATTGCATTGTTGGCTATCAGGGAAAGTTAAGTGCAATTTGAATGTTTTTTTTTTTTAAAGTAAAACTTGAAGAAAGACCGTAAAATATAGATTTCAGCTAAGGAAACTTCCATTAATTGAGTGAGGGATAAAGGCTAGGTTACAGAGGGAAATACTAGTATTTTTCCTGGAGAAGTAAGAGATGTGATTGCTGCCTGTAAACCATGAAATAGATGTTATAGAGAAGGAGGAAAAGACTTGTTTTGAGTGAGCTCTGTTCTGTTCTATTGTATTATGTTGTTTAAATAGAATAATGGTTTTGGGACCCTACCATGAGAAATTTAGAAAAGATGAACACTGTCAATTCGAGATTAACTGCCCAGAGTGGGGGAGTGAGAATAAATGCCCCAGGTCCAGGGAACATCATTTAAACTAAGACACAGTAGAAGACAGTAACAGAGGATTTCCTTCATATAATGCACCATAATAACGTAGCCAGTGTCAAAGTGAGTTTATGTCACACAGAGGAGCAATGATTCCTTCCTCCACCTCCAAGAGCTGAATTTCCAAGAGAAACAAATGCTAGAGTAAGAGTATTGGGTGAGAGGGTCCTGATTTCATCTCCTAGTGTCTTTCCCCAATGACACCATTCTCATTTCCACTCACTTCCAGATCACCCTTCTCAGAACATATGGAAGCACACACATAGCTCTGAGAACCATCATCCCAAACGTGGTTACATATGTGTTTCATCTCCTGGAGTTTCCAGAATGAGGATATTTTGCATTTATTTATTATCCAAGGAGGAAACCACCAGTGGAACAAAAATTCACTGCAATGAACTAGACAAGTTTTCTTTTGCTGTGGGAAGAAAACATCATGGGAGGGAATTCTTTACTGGTAGTAACTACAGAAGAGCTCCAGCTGCTGGTAGCGTCTTGAGCCTACAACTCCTGGGAATTTCTTTTTATTGTTGTTTACATTATTTGTCCTCTTTTGATTGCACAAGGAAAATAATATAGATACTAAAAATGATAATTTTTTTTGTTTTGGGGACTATGAGCTCTGAACACAATACATGTTAATCATGAAAACCTGACTGCACAATTCCCCACCCTGTCTTCTCTTTCTAATCCCAAAATCCTTGCTATGCTCCAGGGTCAAGGACACAGGGTGCCTCTACATCTCTGCTGTGCTCCTCTCTGCCCCCATCACCACTGGTCATCTGTACCTTCCCAGGGATCCTCAGGGCTGCTGCTGATCTCCCCAGACAGGGATGCGAATCCTTGGTTGAAGCAACAGGTGGTGGCGTTGACACACTTGGAATGCCTGGAGCACCACGGGGCACAGGGTGCTGTGGGAAAGACCCATGGATTGGAGGATGCCCACTGTCTCCTGGGGACCAGAGAGTAGAGTGGGGAGGGCTTGGCTGCTGTCAGAAGTTCAGGGAACTCGCTAGGTGTTTGGTTGGAAAGGACAGTTACTCTTATCCCCAGAGGAAGGGTTTCCCTGAGCCTCAGTGCCAGAATCAGCCTCCTGTCCCCACCTCCTTCTGCACCCAGGATTCACTCCCCAGCTTAAGTGACTAATGGGGTTTGCTGCACAAACTCACCTGTAGGCTTCTGGGCTGCAGCTACCCATGGCAAGAGCAGCAGCACAGAGAGCCCTGGAGCAGAACAATAGACACATGAAAGAGGTGACTCAAGCTCCAATTTCAACTGCTCTTAGTTTCATAAAAACCAGGATATAAATGGCAATCAAGTAGGCCAACATATAAGGACCACCTACTAGGTTCCAGGTATTATCCTAAGCATGGAGGAAAATAAAGACCAATCAGAATCCAGCTGACCTGGCTGATATCACTTTTCACAATGATGTCATTATCCTTCATATCATTCCATCACCCACACAAAACCTATAGACTATGTGACCAATTTTGACATTTTTCTCAGCACTCT
This sequence comes from Cabassous unicinctus, assembly GCA_029593785.1. NCBI lineage: Eukaryota > Metazoa > Chordata > Mammalia > Cingulata > Chlamyphoridae > Cabassous > Cabassous unicinctus. The sequence goes on from JAQZBX010095609.1 coordinate 2,121, forward strand.
CAAGTTTGGAGAGAGTTTGGTTACCTAAACTCCTAGCACACATAGAATAGGTGGTAAAATGAAAAATCCCTATTAATTACCCAAGTTTGCACTAAGAATCGATTTCACCATCTCCTCCTTTAGAACATAATATAAATTTAATAACATCCTTCTTGAAATTTCTTCCCTGCTATCCTCTGTAGATACAGTGGGAAAATCAGCTAGGAATCAAGTCAAAGACAGGTAAGGGTCACAATCAGGATAAATAGTGCCCAGATAGCCTTCATCGTCTATAGCCATTGTCATATTTCTCCCTACCTGGCAGAAGCCTTCAAGATCCACTTCTCCAGGCAGGGAGACCTGCAAGCCCAGCCATGGAGGACTTGTGATCTTGGTCTGTGAGACTCCAGAAGACTTCCTGCTTTACATATGACTGGCTTCCTTGATGAACCGACTTTGGAAACTGCTTGTCTGATGTTCACTTCCCCTGATATAACTGACAAACAATTTTTCAGTACTCCTAGCTCTAGTTTTAAGTCTTTGGGTGCCAACATAGTCCTGGGACTGTGTGCACACATCTATTTACTATCTATTAATGCACCTATTTATTTGAAACACTGAACTTTTTATTATTATTTTAAAAGAAGCTTTAGATTACATAAATGTTACACTGAAAATATAGGAGATTTCCATATACTTCACCCCTCCTCCTCCCACTTGTTTCCCCATTAACCACATCTTTCATTAGTGTGGTACATTTGTTACACTTGATGAATACGTATTAAAGCAGTGCTCTTAACCAAGGCCCATAGTTTACATTATGGTTTACACTTTACCCCACACAATTTTATAGGTTTTGACAAAATGTATAATGGTCCATATCTGTCATTGCAATGTCATGCAGAACAATTCCAATGTCCCCAAAATGCTCATGTTTCACCTTCAAGCCTCTCCCTCCCCTCAGAATCTCTGGTTACCACTGCCTTTATATCAATTTACAAGTTCTTCCATTACTAGAATAATAATAAGTCTACTTTAGTCCATAATTGCATTCCGCCCTTACATTTATTCATTTCTCAAACTTGAGGAATTTGGGATGGTCATGCCAACTCTGCTTCCAGTTGAGAGGGGACTTAGATCCCATGGGGCAGATGGATGAAACTGTCTTTACCATTGTAGAAACTATTTGTTTTGAGGGAATGGGCATTGTTCATGATCATCCATGTACATATTAAAGAAGATTTAGAATACACAAATGTTACATAAAAAATATACTGAAGGGGAGCAGATGTGGCTCACACGGTTGAGTGCCTGCCTCCCACATGGGTGGACCTGTGTTCAGTGACTGGGGCCTCCTGAAAAAACAAAGACAAACAACAAGCAAAACTAATGAAAAAAAACAACTCAGGGAAGCCACTGTGGCTTAATGGTTGAGCACCAGCTTTCTACATAAGAGGTCCTGGGTTCAATCCCCCACCAAGATACCTCAAGAAAAGGACAAAATACAGGGGAATCCCATATACCCAACCCCATCCCACTCACTCTCGACCCCTCCCACACATCCCCACATTCACAACATTCTTCATTAGTGTGGTACATTTGTTACAATTGATGAACAGAGTTTGGAGCATTACCACTAAGCATGGGTTATAGTTTACATTGTTGTTTACAGTCTCTCCAGCACAATTGTAAATTGTGACAAGATATATAATGTCCCATGTCTCTGCCATGTCATTCAGGACCATCCCCAAGTTCTGAAAATGCTCCCATATTACACCAATATTTCCCTTTCCCTCCCCTTAGAACCTCCAATGCCCACTGCCTCCAAATCAATGACAAGAGTTCTTCCATTGCTAGAATCACAATAAGTCTATAGGAGAATAACAGTAAATCTACTCTAGTCCATTGTTCATTCCCCAATCCTGAGGATTCTGGGACAGTGATGCCCACTCTGCCTCCAATTGAGAGGGGGCTTAGATCTCATAGAGCAGATGGTTGAGACTATCTTGCCTGCACTTGCAGGCTCTATCTGTTCCTTGGGATGGTCATTGTCCATCATTATCTCCTTGTTAGCTCTCCTGGGTGAGTCCAATGATTTGGAGAGTGGGTGGTACAACTCTGTTGAGATTCAGGACCCAACTGGCACATGGGCATTCCAAAGATTTAAGTTGATACACCTATCAACTCTAGAACTAACTACAGGTTCAAATAAAAGGGACGGAAGAGCCATGTGCAGGGAAAACACAACTGAGTCCAACTCTGTCACATTGGGGAGCATAAATTCCAAAGTAGAGACAACTGGCAGGGTGCCAATCTCCTAAGCTGATTGCCCTGCCTATAGTGTCTGGATGTCTCCAGAGCCTTCAGGATCCCTAATGTTTGAGGCAATATTTACTTTGGCAGTCAATGAGATCCTGCTGTGATGTGCATAAGCATAACCTCTGGGATGACCTTCCTACTCATTTGAATTCTCAAAGCCATGGAAACTCATTTGTCTTTACCTTTTCCCCCTTTTGGTCAAAATCTTTTTCCAGTTGCATTGATAGATGGCACTTGGTAGTAATCCCTCCATGCCAGGGAGGCTCATCCCTGGGAGTCAAGCCCCATGTTGGGGGAAAGGTAGTGCATTTTTGTGCTGAGTTTAGCTTAGAGAGAGGCCACATTTGAGCAAAAAAGGAGACTTTCAGGGTGTAACTCTTAAGCACCTTATAATATCAGGCTAAGTTTCTTTCAAAAGTTAATGTTCATAAGGAGAGTCATCAATATCAAGAATTCATCAATGTTCCATTTGCCTTCATTAGTCACTCTCCCTGTACTCAGGGGACTCTTGATGTTCTATTAGAGAATGTGGTAGAGCTCCCCATGATGGGAATTGGATATTCTTTTGGTTGTTGTGTGAATCTCCACCAATCGTGACAATGCCCCATAAACACTTGAACACATTCATATGTCTTATAGGTATGCATCAGGTGAACATCCTCCCATGCATCCTCCATCACTGACACCCCCACACCAATGATCCTCCCTTCACACAGTTGTAACCCTTCTGTGATCCAAAACTTTATGACATTGCAATAAAATATATAAGCCATTTTATATCATCACATAACATCCACAACTGTGTGGGAGAGAGTGTAAACTATAATGTGAAATACGGTCCATGCTCAGTGGCAAAGCCCTAGGATGCATTTTTCAGTTGCAATGAATGTGCCCCACTAAAGATGGATGTTTATTTGGGAGGGTGAGAGAGGTGTGAGGAATGGGGAATATGGGAATCCCTATATTTTTTGTGTAACATATATGTAATCTGAGTATCTTTTAAAAACTAAAAAAAATTATTTAAAAAAGAAGCCAACAAAATAGCCAAATACAATTAAAAAGAATATGAAAAAATAATGATAGTTTAAAAACTAATAAAAAAATACAGGTAAATTAAGAATTTGAGAGAATAAAAAATAATAAAGAATATGAAATTTTTAAAACTTCAATGGACCATCCAACCCATCTTCCCCACCAAAAGCCCTGCCCATCAACCATATGGGATCGAAGTCCCTTCTCAATTAGAGGTGGTGTGGGCATCACTATTCCACAATCTTCAGGATTGGTGAATAAAATATGAACTAGAGTAGACTTACAGGTGTTCTACTATACACTTATTGTGATTCTAGCAATGGAAGAAATATCAGTGATGTTGAGACAGTGGCCACTGGAGGTGTTAAAGTCAGGGAGATGGAAAAAAAGGTGTAGTAAGGGGACATTTTCATGACTTGGAATTGATCTGAATGACACTGCAGTGACAGAGCCAGGCCATTATATATCCTGGCATAGCCTACAGAATTGAGTGGCAGAGAGCATAATCTACAATGTAAACTATAGTCAATGGTTAGTGGCAATGCTCCAAAATGTGTTCTTCAATTGCAATGAATGTACCACATGAATGAAAGAAATTGTTAATGTGAGGAAAAGTGGTAGGTCTGGGGAGTGGGGCATATGGGAATTCCTTACAGTTTTTTATGTAACAATTTATTAAATTTAAGTAGTTTTTTAAAAATAAATAAAAATATATTTAAAATTTTTAAAAAGTTAAAAAATCTTGACATTATGTCTTTAATCACTGTAACGTCTGTTGCCTTGTGTGCACAGTAACATTTTTTTCCATTTATTCCCATAGTGTCTTATTTTTTTCACTTTGTCTTCAAAGAAGCTTTAAGTTACAGAAAAGTCACAAATAGTACCTAGGGATTCCCATCTACCCACCATCCTCTCCCTTTCCCCCTTTCCCTTATTAATAACATTATACATGTAGATGGTACATTTGTTACAACTGATGTACAAATATGGAAACACTGCTACTAACCATGGTCAATGGCTTACATTATGGTTTACATTTTGGACCATACACTTTTATAAATTTGCATGAAATTTAACGTGGCCTGTATCCATCATTGCAATATCATGTCGAACAATTCCATTGCCCCCAAAATGCCACATGTTCCATCTATTCCATTCCTCCCTCCCCAACCCCTCAGGACCCACAGCAGCCACCAATCTTCACTCCTTGAAGAACAAGATTCACAGTTACTTTCAACATCAATGAGGCTTGATATACTGGCCTGTGCTCCTTTCATAGGCACTGCCTGTGCTCTCGAGAGATTCCCATGCCTCTACTTGAGAACATAGCAGGACACTCCAGGATGGTAGTCCAACACCTTCCCACTCACTTTGTGGGTCACCTACCACTCCACACACTATGACAAGATGAACAATCACACTCCCAAGAACATTTCCCCAGGTGCAACCTGTCCTGTGTGCCACCCACATCCAACACCCTAAACCAGTATCCCTCCTCTGCCACATTTGCCAAAAGAACCTTCCCAATGTTCTGGTTTCAACTACATACTCACAAATCCCCAAAATTTACCTGCTCCCTCCCCCAACCCTTCCTTCAGTTCCATGGACAGTACAACCCACCCTACCTGTCCCCACCCCCAAATCTGCACTACCCAACCCAATAGCATCACTGCACCAATGTCATGCTCATCCACTGCACAACTACACCTTATCACCTGCTCAAAGATTCTGCTCATATGTGGATTAGCTCACAACCTTCTGCCTTTCTGTCTTCTGAAACCTTTCTTCCATACTCTAATTCTGTGAGTCTGCTCAATTTACTTAATTCATATCAGTGATGTCATGTAATATTTGTCCTTGTTCCAGATCTTAGAGGGAAAGTTTTAGCACTTCACCATTGAATACACTGTTAGCGGTAGGTTTTTTGCCCTTTATCATGTTGAGGACATTTCCTTCTATTGCTTTCTTTTGAAGTGTTGTTTAACAGGAAAGGGTGCTGTATGTTGCTAAATGCTTTCTCTGGGTCTATAGGGATGATAATGCAATTTTTTTCTTTCAATCTGCTTATGTGGTGTATTACGTTGATTGATTTTCTTATGTTGAACCATCCTTGCAACCAGGGATGAAACCCACTTGGTTACGGTGTATAATTCACTTGATGTGTTGTTGAATATGATTAGAAACTATTTTATTGAGGATTTTAGCATTGAGGCTCATTAGAGGGATTGGTTTATAGCTTTATTTTCTTGTGGTGTCTTTGGCTTTGGTATTAGGGTGATGTTGGCCTCATAGAATGAGTTAGGCAATGTTCTCTCCACTTATATTTTTTGAAAGAGTTTATGCAGGTTTGCTGTTAGTTCTTTCCAGAATGTTTGGTAGAATTCACCTGAGAAGCCATCTGGTACTGGGTGCTTCTTAGTTGGTAAGTTTTTGATGACTAATTCTTTCTTGTTGCTGGTGATTGGTCTGTTGAGTTCATCAATTTCTTCTTTTGTCAAAGTAGGCTCCTTGTGTGTTTCTAGGAATTTGTCCATTTCCTCTAAATTATCCATCTTGTTGGCATAGAATTTTTCAAATTATCCTCTTATGATACTCTTTAATCCTGTGTCATCAGTGGTGGTAGCCCCTTCCTCAATTCTTATTTTATTTGCTTGTATCTTCTCTCTTTTATTCTTTGTTAGTCTAGCTAAGGCTTTGTCAATTTTATTAATCTTCTCAAAGAACAGCTGCTGGTTTTGTTTATTTTTTCTAGTGCTTTCTTATTTTCAATTTCATTTAGTTCTGCTGATCTTTATTTCCTTCTTTCTACTTCCTTTGAGGTTAGTTGTTTATATTTTTCTAATTCCTCCAGGTGTGCAGTTAGGTCTTTGATTTTAGCTCTTTCCTCTTTTATAATATACACTTTTAGGGCTATGAATTTCTGTCTCAGTATAGCTTTTGGCGCATGCCATAAGTTTTGATACATTGTATTGTCATTTTCCTTCATTTCAAGGTAGTTATTGATCTTTTGCAATTTCCTCCTTGACGCACTAATTGTCTAATAGTGTGTTGTTCAACTTCCATATCTTTGTGCCTAATCTGGTTCTCTGCCCTTTACTGATTTCCAGCTTCTTTCCATTGTGGTCAGAGAGATTACTGTGTACAATTTCAGTCTTTCTGAATTCATTGAGAGTTGTTCTGTGGTCTATCTTGGAGAATGACCCATGTGCACTTGAGAAGAATGTATATCCCACTGTATTGGGTGTAATGTTCTTAATATGTCTATTATGTCCAGATCTTCTAACGTATTATTCAAGGTCTTTGTTTCTTTATTGATTCTCTGTCAGGATGTCCTGTGTAATAGTGATAGTGGTGCAATAAATTTCCCCACTATATTTGCAGAGGCATCTATTTCTCCACTTAGTTTTTTCAATGTTTGCCTCATGTATTTTGAGGCACCCAGGTTAGGTGCATAAGTGTTTATGATTGTTCTTTCTTCTTGATAGATTACCCATTTAATTAATATATAGTGGCCTTCTTTGCCTCTTACAATACTTTTGCATTTAAGGGATGTTTTTTCTGATAGTAGTATAGATACTGCCTCCCCTTTTTAGTCATTGTTTGCATGTAATATTGTTTTCTTACCATTCACTTTCAGCCTTTTTGTGTCCCTTGGTCTAAGCTGTGTTTCTTGCAGACAGTATACAGATGGATCATATTTCCTTTTCCATTCTTTCAATCTGTGTCTCTTGATTGGAGATTTTAATCCATTGACACTCAATTTTATTGCTGTTGAGGAATTACTTACTTTAGCTATATTCTCTTTAGGGTTATGAAGGCCATATGCTGTTTTTATTTCTGTTTTTATTTTTTTAGTTATTCTTACACTCTCTTCCAAATCTCTCTCTCCTATTTTTTCCTTTCAGTTTTCAGAACTCACTTTAGTATTTCTTGAATGGCAAGTTTCTTATTGACAAACTCTCTTAATTTCCATTTATCTGTGAATATTTTGAACTCACCCGCATTTTTGAATGCCAGCTTTGCTCAATAGATAATTCTTGGCTGGAGTTTTTTTTTTTTCTTTCTTTAGCACCTTAAATATGCAATACCACTGCTTTCTGGTTTCCATGGTTTCAGGTGAGAAATCAGCACTTAATCTGATCAAGCTTCCAAAGTATGTGATTGATCTCTTTTCTCTTGCTGCTTTCAGTATTCTCTCTTTGTCCTGAGCTTGGACAATATGAAAAGTATATGTCTTGTGACAGGTCTGTTAGGATTTATATTTTTTGGGGTGTGCTGTTTTTCCTGGACATGTACAACCATGTCCCTCAATAGAGTTGGGAAATTTTCAGCCATTATTTGCTCCATCACTCCTCTGTCTCCTTTCCCTGCTATTCTCCTTCTGTGATGCCTAAAATGCATATGTTTGCGTGTTTCATGTTATCATTCAAGTCCCTAAGTCCCTCCTGGGTTTTTCTAGCTTTGAATCTCTCTGTTTTATTATCTGATTTCTGATGTACTGTCTTCCACATCACTTATTCTTTCCTCTGCCTGGTCAATTCTGCTGTTTTGTGCTTCCAGTGTATTTTTGATTTCTTGCATTGTGCCATTCATAACCATCATATCCAGTATCTTTCTCTGCATGATTCCAATTTCTTCACTATGTTCTCCTGGTGTCTTCTTAATATCCTAATTCTCTTCCTTCCCTTCATTAAATTGATTCAATATGTTTGTTTGTACATTTCTGATTCATTGTTCCATGTTCTGCATTTCCTCCTGTTTTTGTTTCTTCATTAGACTGGGCCATGTCTACCTGTTTCTTAGTATGGCCTGTAATTTTTAGGTGTTCTCTTGTCATCTGTTTATCTTGATGGGTTTAAGAGAGAAGTGGTTAGCTTCTCTTTCCACTCTAGAGTTTTATTTTGTTGTTTTTGTGTGTGTGGTAAAGTTTCACTTTGACAGGTCATTCCTCTTATTCTATTTCAAGGTTGTTGTCTATTTCCCTTTAAAAAAAAGAATTAGGAGCAGAGAAAAGAATAGAGATAAGAAGAGAAAAAGAATAATAATTTTAATAATAAAAAAGGTAGAAGAGGATCTGTACAAGACCTAGGAAAATAAATAATTAACCCATGTGAAAAATCAGAAGAAGTACAGAAGAATAAGAATTAAGAAGTGGTATAGGAAAAAGTGAAATTAGAAACAAAATAGAAAAAAATATATACAATGAGTTAAAAGGCAGAATGACAAGAAGAGAAGAAAAGAAAACAGAAAAAAGAAAAGAAAAACAATGCAAAAGAAAAAGAAAAAAAATTGAAAAAAGAACAAACAAGAGAGAAATAAAAATATTAAAAAATTGGAGACCCAAGAAAAAGAGATGGAATGAAAGAAAAACAGCTTAAAACAGAAGAAAGAATATTGAAGGAAGGAAAGGAATTAATATAGGGAGAAAAAGCAGGTAAAAGAAAAAATGAAGGAATCAGAGAAAGAGGAAATGAAAAACAAAACAGAAACACTTAAAAAAAAAAAACATCAAAACACCCCTCCCTTTTAAAAAAAAAAATAACAGATTCAAGTTAACCAAAAAGAAAAAGAATATCTCTATATTCCCTCTCATAAGGTATCTGGTGAATGCCTGGTAACCCAGACTGGGGAATCAAACCAAGGACATTGTATGTGCAAGACTGGAATTCATCTACTGAGTGGAATTGTCTCCTCAAGTTGATTGGGCTTTAGGAACCTATCTGCCCTCTTTTACCCAGGAGTTTTAGACTACAATTGGCTAGAGTCCTGCTGATTAGGTGCCTGTCCCTCCCCTCTCTCATCTAGTTCCTTTCTCTCCCTTGGCAGCTGAGCATGACAGCCTGCCTGAGCAGATACCCCTCCTCTCCCTCTATTGGGTTGGGGTCCTTTCCGAGATTCAAAGGGGGTTCAGTTGGCCAATCTCAGCACACACAAAAAACAACAACACCAGTCTTCACCCTCTTTAAGACCCCTCTTCCCCCCAGGGAATGCCCCCTCCAAGACTGTTGCCTGAGGGTAGGGGATATGTGCCATTTCAGGCCGCAGGGTGAGCAAATCTCAGTTTTCCTTTGGCTTCTTTATCATTCCGGTATCCTCCTAGAGGACTCAGAGCACCTTCCCGCTCTCTCTATATCCAAACCAGCTCCTTTTAGGTAGGTCCCCGCCTTCTCTCCACTTTTTTTGTGAGAGGGTCAGACTCTGCCTTCCTACCTCAACACCATTTTCCTGGAAGTCCCCTCTAGTAGCATTTAGGTTAATTTTTCCACCCAAAATTCAGATCATTTCATATCTCTGTCTTCTTCTACTTTTCAAGCAACTAGAGGGAAAGCTTAAGCAAATAATTCAATTAAAGTTCTTTTATAGAGACTTTTATAAAAAGTTGGTGGACCAGATTGGACCCATGGGCTATAGGTTGTGAATAGTGCTGCTGTGAACATTCATGTGG
>JAQZBX010095610.1:0-11895 GCA_029593785.1 Cabassous unicinctus
TTTTTTTTTAAGTCTCACAAATTTATTCCTCACAGCCCTGGTGAAAGGTGTCTCCTCTGGACATTCCCAGGGTAGGTGAGCAGGTCTTACAGATAAATCCTTTCTAACATTCTAATCTCAGCCTTTGGATCCCCTGAACTTATCTTTTTAATACTAGGTTTTTCATTTTCAGTGCCTTTATTTAATTCCTGATTAATACTTTTGGATGATGGACTCTTCACTTTCTTAGTAGTCACCACCTAAAAATGACTATGTGATTATAGCAAATACCATTGATTGTACACCTTGGAGGAATTGTATGCTTTACTAATATGTATCAATTAAATTGATTTTAAAAAAATGAAAACAACTTTTTACAACCATTCAAGTATTTGTAATAGCTGAACTTGTGTTTAAAGACTAGCAATTCTTCCTTTTTTTCCCCTCAGAGATGAAATATAGGCATTACTTTTAGTGTTACTGGAATTCTCCTTTAACTTTTTTTTGTGAGTGTGCCTGGGCTTTTTTGTTGTTGTTGTTTTAATTCTTTCATGGCAGAAATAATTCAAAGGAAAAGTTAAAAACAAAAAGTTGTCTTTGCCTCCCATGTAAAACACATATATAACATCAAAGTATGTTCAAGTTTTCCTAGAAAATGTAATTTCACAGCTGGGGTATATTTCTCAAATCTTAATTTTCATTTATCTGCACATACATGGCATAACAATTTTAAAAGCACATTTTTATGTGTAAGCACTTTCATTAGGAGAGGAGTTAAGATAGTGGACTCAAAAGTGAGACTGCTGGTGTTTAATTCTGGCTTCCGCAATCACAAGCTGTGTGATCAGGTACAAGTTACTATAAACTGCTTTTGTCTCATCTGTAAAAGTGGGTTACTTATAACACCTCCCTGAAATGTTTTTTGAGAGATTTAAATGACATGAAGCATATACAGTATTCAAACAGAGTCTAGCATATGGTAAAACCTCATTAAATGTTAGCTATTATTATAATATTTTCAGAATCACATTTCAGAGATTCAGAGATACTAAATAGTGTCTAGCACTGCTTCAACACATCCTTGGTCTCTGTTAATTAACTATTTTTTACAGAAATGATCAGTGATCCATTTCCATAGAAACAAAAATTTTGAACTATTTTCATGTTTTTATACTCAATAGTATACTTAAAGTTTAAAATTTTAGCTATTTTAACTCCTAAATTACATAAAACTAAGAAAGCTTTTAATGTGAGCCACTGGATTTTATTCCTCCTCAAAATATTTAAATTTATTTAGCCTCAAAATAAGTGGAAAATAAAAATAAAAACCAAAAAATGAACAAAAAGTGGATATGGGAAATAGAAGGGTGAGACAATACATCTAGTATGAGTGAAATATAGCCAGTGACAACTTTTATATAATCCTTTCTTTCCTGCTTTTAATATCCTTACTACCCCAAAATCATTTAAAACACTGATTGATCATGACTATTGTGCAGTTGCACAACCATATTATTTTATTCTGGAAGCTTCCAGAGAGGTATCTGAAGATCCTCTAACTATATTAGAATTGTAAATTGAAGTCCAGTTTCACTCTGACCCATCTCTTCAGGGCCACCTGGAATCACTCTTTAGTAGACTCTTCTCCCACCTCCCTGGAGTTTTTTAAGCATCTTGCTGTCTCATTCTTGCCATCACACAGTTCTCTGTTCTCATAAAAACCTTTCTACCCTTGTTTTCTTTCTTTTTTTAAAGATTTATTTATTTATCCCCCTCTCCCCCATTGTTTTGCGTTCACTCTCTGCTCTCTGGAGAGAGGCGCTCAATCTCTTGCATCACCTCAGCTCCCTGGTCTGCTGCATCTCTTATTGTCTCTCTTCTGTGTCTCTTTTTGTTGCGTCATCTTGTTGCACCAGCTCTCCACGTGGGCCAACACTCCGTTTGGGCCAGCTCTCTGCACAGGCCAGCACTCCGGCATGGGCCAGCTCTCTGCTTGGGCCAGCTTGCTTTTCACCAGGAGGCCCAGGTAATCGAACCCTGGACCTCCTATATGGTAGATGGGAGCCCAATCGCTTGAGTCACATCTGCTTCCCCACCCATGTTTTCTAAATTAATGACTCCCAATCCTTCTAGACTCAACCTCAAAAACAGCTAGCTCCTCTGGGGAGCCGTCCTAGGCTTCCCTTCCCCAGGCTGTGGGAGGTATCCCCATAGCAGCCTATGCTGGGCTCTCTTCTAATTGTTTACTGTTCTGACTCCCCAAGGATGCAGCAGGATTCTAGAACCCTCTTTCTGCGTCTACAGTAGCTAGTACCATTGTGCAAATGCACTTTAACATTGCTTGAATGACCACATGCATAAATGCCTGGGTTTTGTTTTGCTTTATCCTTTTGTTTATCCTGTTAGGCAGGTACATGGATATAAACTTTTCGGATTGTGCTGTAGGTTATTAAATAAACTTCTTTAAGTCTAGTTTGTAATGAATCATTTACGAGAATACAGAAATAGCACTCATAGTAAACACCCTATTTTACCAAAGCAGAGACATTTAAATTATGTCTTTTGATAAATTTTATCTTTAATATTAGGGTATCAGTGTAGGCGATGATCAAATAACAAACACCCCAATCTCAGTGGCTTAGCCAACAAAGGTTTTTTTCTTGCTCACATAAAGTTGATGATGCACATCTCATCCAGTGACTCAGGCATCTAAGCTTGCCCTGTCTTCCTCCAACAGGTGACTTCCAAATTTGCTGAAGCTGGGCCAGGGAAAGGTGGAGGAAAAATATGGTATCTTAATCCTTTCTTCCTGGAAGTTAAACCTGCCATTTCTGCTCAGGGTCCCCTGGCTAGAATTAGTCATATGGCATCAACTTAATTGCAACAGAGTTTGTAAAGGTAGTCTTTTGGGGGTTCTCAGACACAGGAAACAGTGCATAGAAATTAACGCTGCCACTATATATTTTGTTTTCTCTTTATGTGCCTATTTTTTCCAGGATGAGGACGGCGTGGGCTAGGGGTGGAGGCCACTGGGTGAATTCAAGTGTAAACCATGAATTAATTCCACAACTATTTACCGAGTCCTTACCACATCTCAGGCATATTAATTACTGAGCTCCTAATCTTTTTTTGGTTTATGGTCCATTTTGAGAATCTGATAGAAGGTATTCAACTCTCTCTAGAAAATGCATATCAGTACATAACTCCAAAATCTGGCAGGCAAATTCAAGGTTCATGGAATCTCTGAAGCCCACTTGTGGCAGCTCTCACAGGCTTCAGAGCACTTGGTGTATGCTGTAAAGATTGGTGAAGTATTAGGGAAAAGGAGAGAAACCAATATGGACATAAATTTTACCTGCCTTAGGGTAAACAGTAGGAGTCTCTTAAAGAAAATTAAAACTTAGTCCTTTAATTTGAATAGAATAGGTAATTTGGTAGCTACCTAGATATAGATTCATTCAAGGAGAAAGTTGTAGACAATAGATAAAATCATTATACAAGTATAATTGGGAGTCAGGCAGCTGATTGAAGACTGAACAATAGCTTTTATTTATGGTTTCTAGCAAACCTATTCATTGTGAGGCTTTAATGATAAATGGATTAAATTCTTCGTGCTGTTACAGCTCCATTACACAAAAGTCAGTGCTTTGCTATTAAAATATTATGTGCCTGAGTTTGAGGATCATACAGATTAATGAATGGACTACAAATGATTTCCACAGCATAGTGGCCTCTTTATTCTTTAAAATTATAAAGCAAATCTCTTAAATTAGAATTTTATAGTCCCATTTTTTTTTCACTCCAATTTTACTTTTTTTGCCATATGAAAAAAAAATTCTGCCCCAAAGTCCTCCATGTATACTGAGTATAAACTTATGTGTGCTGTGTAAGAGAAGTTAATAACAAGTTGACTTGTTTGATCATGGTTTTGAAATTATTGTTTCTTTTTAGAAATACATTCTTGACATTTGTGCCCAATTTACAGATGAGGAAATGGAGAGTCACAGAGTTTAAATGATTTTCTCCAGTTTTTTTCTTCTGTCGGAATTTTATCTATCATTTTTCAGCAGTTTTCTTAGCCAATTTTAATTAATTCTTCAAAACTCCATTCTCCTCACCAGACCTGGCAATTTCTGAAGGGCAGAAATTCTATATTATGCACGATTATACCTCGCTAGCCTGGTATTTATTTGTTTGCTCAAAAAATGCTTTAATAAGCAAAGGAATGAACAATTAAAGGAAAAGAATAAAATAATTGAAAAATGAGTAAGATCCAGTCCCTGCCCAAGTGCCTGCAACGCAAAATAGCATCATGGCTTGGTGCTGGGACTCCAGAGCCTGGCTTTCTGGATTAAATAACAGCTGGACATCATACTACTTGGGTGAACTTGAGAGTAGCAGTACCTTCCTTATTATATTGTGAGAATTAAATGAGTTGTCATATGCAAATGTCACAGAGCAGTGCCTGTGTCTAGTTTAATTTTGCTTTACAAAGTTAAGGCTCAAGGATTATGTAATTGAGGACATAAATATTTAAATTTTGGGCAAAAAATAAGAACTAGGAGTGAATATAATTGGACAAAAATAAGAACTAGAGAGTAAATCAAATATAAAACTTTGGTTTATTTTAATGCATTTACTAATCCTTGAAATTCAATAAAAAAATAAAAAATATTTAAGTGGTTCCAAAAAAAATACTATGTTCAGTTTAGCTTTAGTATAAAATACGTAAGTGCACATTATTTATGCTGTCATAAAGTTTCTAATCACTTAAGTTTTATAAGATTATACAATTAAATATTTTTTTCCAGATTTTATTTTCTTGAAAAGGGCATGGTCAAATGAGCATTTAATTAGAAAAATTCAATCTTTAACATACAAAGGATGTGATGCTGCTAGGCTAAACTATATTATCCAATATAGTCCAAAATCTAAGACTAATATACTGAAAGTCAGTGTTCACCTTACTGTACTATTGATGAAAAACATTTTCAAAACCAGTTTATTATGAAATTTATCCACTACATGTGCTTTTCCTCCCAGGAATTATTTCATCTGCTTCCAGTAAATTTCAGTATTCTCATAGATTTTTATCAAAATTGCAGAGTGGGGAAGCAGCACAAGATATCATGTTTTTTTGCTATTTGTTGGTTTGAGTCATCCTTGAATCCAAGTGAGTCACTGGAGCTCGGTGCAGCACCTGTTGCGCCGAGTGAGTTGATAAGCAGCAGTAACAGGCATGGCTAGTATGGCCCTAAGAACCTACCAGAGCACAGAGAAGAGCCTCTACCCCCCACCCCCACCCCCCTTTTGGGAAGTACATAAAATTGCCTCTGGCCTCATTTTCATGACACTTTGTTTCTCATGGGACGAATCAAGAACTCCAGAATGGTGTGAAGTGGAAAGACTCTTGGCTTTCATTTGAATTATATTTCTTGTAATCTAGCATAGGAGAACACCATGGTTTGATGATAATCATGAGGCAAGCATCAGTTTTCATGGTTTTATGAAACCATTTTCTGATTCGTTAACATGTGTGGTAGGAAAAACCACAGTCTCCCTGACTTATGTTTTATGTCCAGATACAATTTTTATTGTCTAAAACTGAAATGAACTGATATTCCAGCACATTTTTTGCAATATAAAGACTGCACAAAGAATTTATTACTTTGTCCTTTTCAGAGATTGATTAGATTTAGTGTTCTTCACAATTTTTATGTGCTACCAACAGTACTAAACTCTTGTGAGTCCAGATTATTGGCTATTATAAAATATTGTGGCAAAGATCTGCTTCATTGGAAAAAACTGAATCCAAGAATGTGCATAGAGGTAAGAAAACTGCTTAGTAATCCAGGTTTGCCAGACAAGATATATCCTTAGAAAGTGTCCTGGTTTAGATATTATGCACATCTCCCTCCCTCTTTCTCTGTGATTTTTAGGGATAAGATATTAAACTGTTCATGATATCTTGTTCAGGTAAAGTGGAACTCTTGACAAGGCATGTCTTCAAGTGTATGTTACTTGCCAAATTGAAATTAGCTATATACAATAAAACCTTTCAGAACTTTATTGTAAAAATGATTTGTTTTTTATTTCTTAATATTATAAAAACAAAATTACTTTTGTTCTTTATCCCAAAGATGCATGTATGTACATCTGTATGTGTATATTGTGCATTTGTATATGTATGCTCTTACAGTTTCCCAGATATATATTAAAGCAAATTCATACATTTAGCCTGTGATATTAACATGCTTTAATCATAAATGTAGCGGGACCTGTGGTAGGGAGGCAGATTACTATTCCTTATACTCAGCTATTACTATTCATGTCCACTTGAAACAAAGGCAGCTCTTGTGGTATACCAACCATACCAACCATAACAAAAATCCCAAACCCTGGTGGTTAACAGTATTGATATTGACTGAAAATCTTACATCCAACCTGTAATTATCTCTGGTAATATTAATACAAAATTCTAACATTTTTAAAAAATTGAAATGATCTAATAAGAACAAATCCCTCACTGTCCATATCATTTAGGTCATTCGCTCCTCCTGAAACCCCTTTTCCTTCTCCAATTCCCTATCCCTGTCTATCTGTCAAAACTCATCTTTGCAATCATTCTTCCTCGGAAGTCTTTTCTAATTATCCTTCAGTGTTCCCCAGGTGTTACTAGGGTTTCTCTTCTGTGCTTCTCCTTTGGACTCCCATGTCACTCTGTTCACCCTTTTGAAGGTGGTAACACCCCCCATTTTTATTTTGAAAAATTTCAAACCCAACAAAAGTGAAAATACTAGTACCATTCAAGTAGATTTGCCAATTAACTTTTGCTACATTTTTGCCAGAACATTTGCATAGGTATATATTTTTATATGTATTCATGCACATTTTTTTCCCCTAAAATATTGAAAGAAATAAGTGGCATGTACTACCTTTTGTCCGTCCACTTTATCCAGATCCTGCTGTCCTTGGATTAATTATACTCAATAATTTTTGAAGATTTCTTGATTGATTAATTCATCGAATATTTATTAAATATCTATTATGTACCAGACACTGAAGTTGAGGTTTGAAGGTTTCGATGAGTACAAAGGCTGACTATTAGAGGAGATGTGTATAATCTATAATGATTAGACTGTAAGAAGAAGTGTAAAACATAACCATAGAAAATGGAGAAGGGAATGCAGTTACTGGATCTATGAAAGTACAGTCATTCATTCATTTATTGATTCAGTTATGCAGTCACCAGTGTTTATGGTCTACTCTATGCCAGCTACTTCCAGAGGCTCTGGGTAGACACAGTTGAGACCTCTTACCAAGAATTCAGTCTTACTTAGGAGACAGAGGCTTATCAAAGATTACAGTGGAATATAGAGATCCACAGAGTACTATGGAAAAGGGGGTGGAGTGGGGGGTGGAGGAAGCCTCTTGAGTAGTTCCTGATAATACCTGAGTGGCAATTTGGAGGACAAGTAGGAATTAACTAGGCAGATAAAGAGTAAAAGCACATTTAAAAACAGTGCACTAGCTTATATCAAGTTGAAGAAGCATGAAAAAAGTATGGTAAGTTCCAGGAACTGCATGTACTTTGATATGACTAGACTTGTAGGGCTTCTTAACCTTTTTTGTTCCACGGACCCCTTACTAGGTCCACACTATACTGTGTATTATTTAATAAATATATCACACCTACACCAACACGCCCCCACAAGAATGTTTTTTTGAATTTCAATTCAAGCTCACAGACCCCTCCCTGGTTAAGAACCCCTGGACTGGAGTGAAAATTGCTAACGGACAGTTGTGAGTAAAAGGATGGCACAGGGCAGGGGGCCAAGGCCCAAGTTTTGAGAGACTTTGCGAGTTCAGTTGAAGAATTTAAACTTTACTGACTTTAAACTTTTGCTACTGGAAACCATTGGATGATTCAGGCAAGATAGTGATAGATACCAGATTTGTGTTTTAATAAACTTACTTTAAAACGATGGTGAAAGGGATAGAGCTTTATATTTTTTAATTTAGGGAAGCTAAGTATTGCTTTAGTGGGAGCTAACTTAAATATTAGAAGTGATTCAAAGGCAGGTTTAGGTAATTATTGTGCATTTAAATAAATTAACCAAATTACCCAAGAAACAATTTTCTTTTCTTTTCAGCATTTTCTCCTAAGATAATTAAACCTAAAAATTTAAAAATGTATTGCTTATAGCAAGGAATTGGTAGTCTCTGCAGCTAATAGTGGTGC
The DNA here is from genome assembly GCA_029593785.1 of Cabassous unicinctus. NCBI lineage: Eukaryota > Metazoa > Chordata > Mammalia > Cingulata > Chlamyphoridae > Cabassous > Cabassous unicinctus. The sequence continues at coordinate 8,222 of JAQZBX010095610.1, forward strand.
CTACAAAAAAAAAAAAAAAAAAGAAAGAATGAGGAGTTCCTATGCTATAATTAGACACCTGGCTTTGTAGGGTACTGGGTATCATTTAAAGCATTTTATTTCTTGCTGCAAAACTCTTTCTGTGGAGTTAAATGAGTAGGAATTAATCAATGAAAACATGACAGTGATTCTGGAGATTTTATAATTGATGTAATGTTTTTGTTTATTGAACCAATTAAGCCTGATTGACTTGCAGATTGCAGCAGCTCTGACAAAGCACCATTGCTCCCAGCATTTATTTCAGTTCTCTGTGTACTCTGCAGGGAGGATCCGCTGGCAGGATCAGCAGCCTGTGGGGATCATGTCAGAGATGGTGTTAGTAGGGGTCGCTTGTACAGATGTTTAAAGTACATGATAAAGATTCAAAAATAGTTATCTGTGTTCTATTAGTTGACAATATTGTGTTTGTTTTAAACTCCTACAGAGAGCATAGCTCTTCAAGGATAATGCCCCAAGAGTTTATTAATTTTATTTTTGAAGGCCATAAATTATCAAATTGACTTCCATGTAGAACATCGGTTCTCAGTCTCAACACTATTAACATTTTTTAACTAGTAAATATTTGTTGCAGGGGGCAATCCTGTGCAGTGTAGGATGCCTAGCAGCATCCCTCTCCTTTACCCACTAGATGCCAGTAGAAATTCCCTACCCCTTGCCAAGTTGTGACAAACACGTTTCCAGACATTGCCAAATGTGTCCCCTGGTGGGCAAAATTGTCCCTGCTTAGAAACATAGATGTAGACTTTTAAGGGTTAGGGTAAAATTTAAAAAGTAGTTCAGCTAACCTTCCTGTGGGCTAATTGCATAAATTCTTTCCTCAAATATTTATATTATTATTCGTTCCACGAATATATTGTGTTTTGGTACCTTGCTAAGTGCTCAATTTTAGGGAATATTTAATAAAATGAACAAATCTAAAATATTGTCTAAATTAATGTATATGGGAAGTTTCCAGATTTTAAAAATTAGGGAAGAGAAGGATGAAACTGAGCTACAGAAATGTGCATCAAATAAAATAGATGTTTTAGAATTTTATTTTTAATCATTAAATTTAATATATTTTTTTCCAGTATTCAATTTGAAATATGTTATTACTAACATCTGAAAATAGCAGGAAGGGCTATGAATTTAAGTTGTTATGGAATTCATACAGATCTTGCACACCAAGATCCTCATTTTTATTCTAAAATATTGTTAATAACTCAACATTAAGTTTGTAGATTGAGCCACAAGGCACCAAGGTACTGTGTGCTGTGGTAATAATTTTGCAAGAACTGTATGCTCTGATCATTAAGCTGAATAGAGGTATTAAATTTCTTTTAGCTAAATTCATGTTTCCATGAATTCCAGTAAGTTTCAAAGAAGAGGAGGATGAAAGTGGTAGGTAAAGGAATATGCCCAATGAAGCTAATTTCTGCCTTAGCCCAGTATTAAACTTTTTATAGAATGCCACCTCTTTTCTTGTTTTCAATAAGCATTTACTGAGCAGTGGCTATACTAGACTTTGTGGTGCTAAACTAGATGATTTCACAAGCATGATTTCATTCATTCTGTAAAACGTCTCAGTTTTTAGCAGTGGTAGCCCCATTTTAGAGATAAGAAAACCAAGAATTAAATACCTAAATACAGGTCAGAGATTGAATCGAAATGCCCCAACTCTTTTTTTTTTTTTTTGGTACTGGGGTTGGTCATTGAAACCCGGAAACTCGTGTGTGGGAAGCCGGTGCTCAGCCGCTGAGCCACACCAGCTCCCCTGAGTAGTTGTTTTTTTTTCGTTTGTTTGCTTGTTTGTTTTTAGGAGACAACCTGGCCCAAACCTGGGACCTCCCGTTTGGGAATCAGGTGCTCAACCTCTTGAGCCACATCTGGTCCCCATCCTAACCCTTTTTTCACTTGATTTGTTCAACAAGCACCTACAATATAATACGTACTTTACTGTCAGTTCTTGCCCTTTTGTAGCTTAGTCTTCATCACATCACCCTCACAGTTCATACTTCTTTGTACTTTCTAAAAAAACCTTAATTGAGAATGAGATTCATCCATTATATAGCTGATGGCCCCAGGAAAAATAAATGTGTTGATACATTAGCTGTGTTCCATTGAAATCTTTTCCATAAAGGTAATATCTGTTAGGTGAATTTTTCATTTCAGTATTCAAAATTTGTTTAATATATTATAAATTCAAGACGCCCTTATTCTCATGTCAGCTCCTGGAATAAGTTTCCTTTCTCTGATCACTTAAGCTATGTGATATTATAGAGACTGCAGTATCATTCTTGTTTACCAGTTCTACATTAATATTTAAAATTCTTTAAGACAAGAGACATCTGTACACAATGTAGCTATAGTGTGACTTAAAATAACTTTGTGTTTTTGTTATCCCAGCAAGAGATCACAATGCACTCTGTGAAATCTAGTAAAACACTGCATACTTTCAGATGTCTAGCATATGTACAGCATGGTGCTGTCAGGAAGGATAAATCTATTACATGCCTGCCATCACTGCAGAAGTCACCTCCAGTCAGAGTTGGTATGGAAATTGAGACCTATCTGCAATCCCAGATTATATTAATCAGATATGTCCTCTGAATTATAAAACAAATCCAAACTATAATACATATGTCCCAAACTAATCTTTAGTGAGCAGTTTTGATTTGGAAGTAAAATCTAAATGTCTTTGGAAGAATTTATAAATTCAGATTATTTTTCAAACCCAGTACTGTTCACATGATTTATCTGCCTATAAGATATTTTAAACTAATAATGTCAAGTTTTGACAAGAACCTCTAACCTGGGGTGGGGTGGGGTGGGGTAAAAATCATTCAGATATGGTGAGAGAGATTGCAAAAGATTAGAGAGCAGAGCTGTTATTACAACAGTGAAAAGGATTCCAGTTTGTTATTTTGTGACTTGCTTGCCTTTTTCTTGCAATAACCGCTTTTAACTAATAACCATTTTAACTAAGATCCAGGGCAGTCCATTTTGGGACTTTGGTTACAAATGTGCTAGAACCTCCATGGAAATGGAGTGCTGAGCTGTCATCCCTTACTTTGAATTCAATATTTGATAACTGACCTCTTCTTTGGGAAACCCTTTAGATGATAGCAGTCACTAAATCTGCCAAATTTAGCATGGTTTTGGTGGGTTATTTAGAAAGAATTTAATTATGCTGGAAATTTGAAATAGATTTGCATCATATCTTCAGTGAATGTACTAGCTCTAAAATGTGTATTAAAGAAAATGCTCTAAGAATAATTCAAATCTGTATTATTTAGCAGTTTATAAATTTTGAATGTAAAATGGATATGTGTCCCGCAAAATATTTTGTATTCCTTTTTATCCCTAATTAATTGATTTAAAGTTATCAAATGGCAACTTTTCTCTTCAGGTCCCAGCAAACAAAACTGTTTGCTATTTTTGCTTCACTGTGAAGCAAAACAACTCACATATTAATATTGCCATTATGCCTTTTCTGTCAGAAGTCTTAAGGCCTTTCCTAAATAGTGATACCTCAAATTGGATGACTATAATTGAGCCTTCAAGCTCAGTTTATTTTTCCTAACTAGCATAGAGTTTGCAAAAGAAATGTATTTGAGGTTAAGTCAGAGATGTTAAACAGTTAATTTCCACCCCCC